>JADRCD010233305.1:42217-61247 GCA_019843815.1 Montemys delectorum | reverse complement strand
CTCTCTCTCTCTCTCTCTCTCTCTCTCTCTCTCTCTCCCCACCTCACATTCTTCATTAGCCTTTGCTTGAGAAATTAGGTTATCACAGTAGCTCTCCCTACCCCAACAGCACACACCTTATAGCCACAGACTCCAAAAAATGAGTGAGGTTGATGATTAATTTAACTGGTTCCTTGACCTTGGGAAAAATATAGACTCACAAGCATTTCTCTCCGTAAGATTGCTGATTCTGCCAATTATGATTAAGTGAAATTGACAGGGAATGACTCTCCAGGAAATACCAAGAAAGTTCAAATCTTATTTTATAGCTTGTTCAATCATAAAAGGGAAATGAACATTTGTTCCAGTCTTCTATATTACATATTCTTTGGCTAGAGGGCGAAAAAAAACCATCTGCCGAAGCCAATGCAGACAGATCTGCCTACTTCTTTTCCTATCTTAAACATTGTAGACTACCATAACTTTGTCTACAGAAGTGGCTTATATTGAGACAGCCATGATCTTCACAAAAGAGTGTTAGAGGTCCTGAGTAGACTGTATTACAACTGAGAGGTGAGTTATGGTACAAGGCACATTGATAACATACTCACTTTCAGTCATCGCAATAAAACCAGGGCTGGGAGACTTGATTTCTGGGTGCTTTTGGTTTGGTTTGGTTTCATTGTTTGATTTTATTTGGTTTTTTTGTTTGGTTGGTTGGTTGGTTTTTATTTTGGTAGGAAGGTTTTGGCCTGCTGTTTGCTTAACACTGAATAAGTCATCTACAGGAACATCTGGATATATGAAACATACATATATTTTCCAACCTTTTGTACTATGTGTTGAATTGTCCTATATAAAAATTCTTAACCTACTATTACTGATAAGGAGAACTTCACAGGAAATGTGGTCTGTGCTGATGTCAAAAAGCTAAAGTAGACTCTTCATGTGGCAATAAAGTGAGTCTCAGATCTGATCAGGCCATAGACGCACGAAGAAGAAAGATGGCCCTGGGAAGAAGAAGGCAGAAACAGGAGCTATGATGCCCCAAAGCCAGGAACAACAGAGAATCACTAGCAATCACCAGACACAAGAATAACAAAGAAGCAAACTTCCCTAGCACCTTTGGAAGGAACTCATCCAGATAGTAAAATGACCTTGACTTCAAACCTGAGTCTCTATAAATGAAAAGAAAATGTTTTATGGTTCTGATTTGGTCACTTTGAGAAAGTTTGCTATAGCAGATCTAAGGAACTAATAAAAGAATTCCTATGCATATGTCAAATGTATGAAAATGTAATTTATATTTGTTAAATATGTGAAATTCATCTTAATATATGAAATATTTAATATTGCTTATTGGTTTCATATGTGAATATGTGGACATATATGTATGCATATGCACATATGCATTTATAATATAAATTATAGATAAATGATAGATAATGTATATATAGATAGAGAAAGAGAGAGGGAAAGAAACAGACAGACAGACAGACAGACTTAAGTAAATTACTTTACTTTTTCAGCTTTGGAAGTTGTTGATTATAACCAATATGTTTCAGTGAGGATTATTGAATACTAAACTCTGTAGTGTTCAAATTCAGTCTCACTTTGAACATATCTTTGCCTTCAAATTTCCATCCTTGAGTACAATATCATCATGGGGATAGTTTTCATTCTTTTTCACACAGAGGGAAAAAATGCACTTGAAAAGCGATGTCAGCGAATTTTACAAAGAGAAAACATGTTCTATGAGTGTGTCTTGCATGCTCTATTTTATTTGGCATGTGGGTATCTGTGTTACTGTGCACATGTGTGTGCATGGGCACATGCACATGTGTGCACTCGAGTGAAGGCTAGAAGGCAATGCCAAGGGTCATTATCATTCATTTTCCACTTTTTCTGTTTTGAGGCAGAACATCTCACTGAACCAGGTGTACTAGACAGGAAGCCAGCAAACCCCAGGAATCCTCCCACTCTGTCTTCCAATATTATAATTACAAGAAACTGCAGCCATCCTCAGCTTTTTATGTGGGTGATGATGATGGAGTGCAGATCCTTAGGTTTTCCAGGTCATCATCCTTGGATGACCAGTGCTTCACTGACTAGCACATCTCCTCGGGTTGTAACTTTTTATAATTTCTTATGTGTTCGCTAAAGGTGAGATTTTTAAATTATACTCTGTATTGTAACTAGTTGCTGCTATGGATCTAAGCAACTGCAGTTAAATTGTCATGGAGAAGAATATAGCCTGGAAGTCTGGCTTTTTTGAATACTCTATTATAGCTCATATTTTTCCAATTGGTCCCATCTTTAGAGGTTAGACTACTAATGGTGAGGAGAAGCGACCTGATATTAAATTTTAATTGGGCTAAAAACTCACAACTCTACGTCTCCTTCATTTGCTGACATTGGCATAATGGCTTTCTTTTGTTCCTTTTATTCCAAGATAATTGAGTTATGATATCTCTGTTAAACAAATCCTCTTTTAGAAAGACCTTTGGACCTAATCATAACCTTTGGCAAAATAAGACTTGTAACAAAGTAAAGAAATACTTCTTTTCCATTGTTTGGTGCACAGATTCTAGCATTTAAAGTTCAGAAGTTTTATACAAGAAATAAATAACTTTTATTATAATTACAAGCATAAGGGTCAAAAGTGACATTTATCACTATACGTTTTCTAAAAGGGCTAAATCCCGTTACAGTACTTCATAGTATGTTGGTGTAGAAGTGTTAAGGATGATCAAAGGATTTCATGAGAAAAAAATATTCCACAATTTTAGTATTTAGTGAATTGCACAAAGATCTCAAATGGGAAAGCACAAGTATTTAAACATGATTTAGTCATTGAGCAATCAGTAATTACTGCTCTTATGATCTGACCAACTTGATTTGTGTGTGTGTGTGTGTGTGTGTGTGTGTTTGTGTGTATATAAATGTGTAAGCATATGTGAGCATGTGTGGTATATTTGTGATGTGTGTATATGCAGGCATGTGTATAATGTGTGGTGTGTGTGTGTATTGTGTGTGGTGTGTGTTTGTGTGTATAAATGTATGTCAGTGTGTGGTGAGTGTGTATGTGTATTTATGTGTGACTGTGTGTGTAAGTGTAAGATATTAGTATGTAGTGTGTATGTGTAACTATGTGTATGTGTGTGTGCATCTAGGGGGGAGTGGGTGGGTAGGTGTGTCTGTAGGTCAAGGGATGAGCTTGTGTATTGTTTTTCAGACTATTCCTACTTTTCTAATTTTAAGATAATCTTTCAGTGCCTTATACTTACCAAGTAGGCTAGGCAGGCTGGCCATGCCCCAGGGATCCACCTGTCTCCCCTTCACCAGTGTTGTCATCACCATTGCTGTGATGAAACACTACACCCAACAGCAACCTGGGGAGGAAGGGTTTACTGAGTTTACAGCTTGCACTTCATCAGACAGGAAAAGTCGAGGCAGGGACCCAGAGGTAGTAATTCAAGGTGAAGCAAGAATGGAGTGCTGCCTACTGGCTTGCTCCCATGCTTTCTCAGCATACCTTCTTGGAGAACCCACATCGACCATCAATCAAGAAAATGCCCTACCAAATTGCCTGCCAATCCTCTGGTGCCATTTCTTCAATTAACAATTTTCATCCCCAGATGATTTTTTGTTTGTATCAAGTTTATGTAAAAACTAGCCAGCACACCATCTCTTCAAAACTTCCACAATGTGGACTTGAGAAATAGCTGAGTGGTTAACAGCACTTACTGCTCTTCCAGAGGACTAGAGTTTGTTTCCCAGCACCTGTGACACAACTACCTCTAACTCCAGCTCCAGACGATTCCACACTCTCTTCTGGTCTCTACACACACACACACACACACACACACACACACACACACACACCACAGAAGTGTTTGAAAGAAAGGGAAGGGAAAATTATGTACTTACAGTCAAAAATGAAAGAAGTATTTCAATAATAATACTTTTTATTTTAAACTATGTTTATAAACCTTAGACTATCTATACTGCCAGCTCGTGGTTCATAGTCTCAGCTCATTTCCCTCCTTTCGTTGAACCTTTAAACTTCATGGTTTTCCATATTATGTTATATTCTTATCCTGTCTGTACTAGCTTTATAAAAGATTACAGGAAGGAGGTCTAGTTTGGTCTTCTCCTTTGGCACAAATAAATTTCTGTTCTAATTAACTTTTTGTCTTTCTGCTTCCGGCATTTCTTTAATGGGTATGCTCCTGTTCAATTTAAGAATTTATCATTTCCTACAGATTTTCTCATTTCCCACAGATTCACCTGGTTGAATGATCAATGCCTCTTTGTTTTGTGCAATTATCTAGTTATTTTCATATTTGCAATATATTAACTCACTGCTCTCTGTTTATACTAGACCATCCTTTCTCTTTTTTTCTACTAACAAAGAGGTACTCAACCTACCTGTCTATTCAATCCTCTCAGTATGACTGCTTCATCAACATACAGACAGCTTCAACTCAGGCAAGCAGATTAGTTCATTCTACTTATGAATGAGGACTATGTAAATACAGAATGCCATGAAGCAAACAAATACAACAGAAAGTCATGTACCACACAGTCTCACTCACATGTAGAAGCTAAGACAGCTGATCTCCAGGAAGTCAAGAATAAGATGGTAGTTACGAGAAAATGAGAGAGGAGAATAACAAAGAGAGTTGGGCAAAGTGATCAATGGGTGGAAAGTTACAGTAAGAGAGAGCTCGCAGTGCTGGGGTGCCATGGCACAGCAGAATAGCTATAATGCTATTGTATAATAATAATTCACTGTATATTGTTTTGAAACTGGAGAGATTTTGCTATAAACAAGTGGCAAATATTTGGCAATATAAATGTCTTGAACCTTATTTGAAGGTTATACAATGTATCAATGGACCAAAGCAATGCCCGTGGGGCCAATTAATCTATATGTATCACAGACTCTCTATCCAAAACTGATGCATAAATAAACTTTAAAAACATTGAAAAATAAAAGAAATGTATCAAGGTAGGAGAAAAGATGTATAAGAGGAAGCTGGTTGAAATACACTTTTCATTGCAAAATGTGAGCTGCGATTCTTGTATGTCTGCTTTTATACTAAGCCTAAAATCTTAAGAAGTTTTTTAACTTCTAGTCTAAGAAAACTTAAGAAGACAAAATCCTACCTTATAAATATCCACAGTGTTTAAGGTATGCAAATTGTGCAAATAGTAATCAACATTTTTAATGAGTTTGCCATAATTAAAGTCAAACCTTTTTTCATGTGATTCAAGATATTGCTATTCAAACGAAGCAACACTAACCTATCAAAGCATTACCTCTTACCACAATGATTATCCCATACAATAAATTAACATGCTATATCACTTAAGGTTTTGATTCATGCTTAATTATAGTTTCTCCCATTTAATTACAAATTAAAGACACTAATCAAACCTCATTCTGAACTGCTGTCTGAGACTAATGACTTTCCTTTCTATCATTCGGAGAAGTCTCTCTAATCCATTTTTCTACCCTAAGACAGGTCAAGTGCTTTTCTTGTGTGTTATCATAATATAGTGTCTTTCTCCTTCACAGCAATTCACATAGTGGTAATTATTTTAAAGATGGATGTCATTATCTGCTGAGGACTGCTGTTCCCCTACTCCATCCTAAAGTTCACTATGAGCATATACCTGCACTGGTTCACACATGCCTAAAAAAGTCATAGCAGCTCCATGGCACAGCCATTTGTTGAACTGATGTATGCATTTCAATATCATATTCCCAAACTACTGCAAAGAACAAAACTCCCATTTACTAGATGTCCCATCTAAGAATGAGCATTAACCATAAATGTCAAAGTAAGAAGTCAGCACCTAGCATATTTCATGCTTGAGTAATATCATTTCTTGTTTTGGATGTTTTCGGTAGGTCCTCTGCATATATGAAGTAACAAAACAAAGGTGAGACAGGAAGTCAATCTGCCTTAGTTTATCCCAGTGACAGATATTGACTAGGTATGATTAAAGAGACTGAGCATTCACAGGGGAAGTTGTGTCCAACCTTGAAGTAATCATTTCCTAGACAGTGATTCCATTGTGGAATACGAATCAAGCCGTACAGATGGTCACTACAGATCCCTTTGGAGAGAGTTTCATTAGTCCTTTTGTGTGGTTCTGCAATGGGCCAAACATTCTTGAGGCTTTTTTTCTCTCGCTTTTATGTTATGTGTGTATGAAATCTCAATATAGATGTGTATATAGTTCACTCTACCAAGCACAGCTGGGAGATTGCTGCTTGCTATTACATTAAAGAAAAGAACACAATGGAGAGGCCTGGATATAGTGAATAACTGATGAGAGCTTCGATTGAAGTGCCTTTTTTTTCTCTTCCGCTACATTTCCAAATGCAGTAGCAGAAACGGGGTCATTTGCATATGCTATACAAACAGGATACAGCCTTAATATTTTTTTGTATTTAAATCTAGGGTTTGCTATTATCTTTGTTAATCAAACTATAAGTTTCATCAATGCCTGATTTGGTTGAAACTCAATTCCATATATTGTCTCCAAAATGCTATTGCTTAAAGAATAGAAAAAGGGATGTCACTAACATTCGATTGTCCGTACTTTTTTTTTTAATTTATTTTTTTAATTAGGTATTTTCTTTATTTACATGTACATTTTCCCTTTCCCAGGTTCCCCTCCAAAACAAACAAACAAACAAACAAACAAAAACAAGAACAAACCCCTTTTGCCTTCCCCCTCCCCATGCCTGTCACCCCACCCTCTCCCACTTATTGGCCCTGGCATTCCCCTACACTGGGGCACAAAACCTTCACAAGGCCGAGGTCCTTTCCTCCTATTGATGATCAAATTTGCAATCCTCTACTATACATCTGCTGCCAGTACATTCAATCCCACCCTGTATAATCCTTGATTGGTGGTTGGGTCCCTATACCTGACTAATACAGATGTAGAGATTGTCCGTACTTTCAATGTACGTATAAACTTTACTATTCAATCAGCTTTTCCATTTACAAAACACAAGTATAAAGTGTATTTGTCAGAAGAAAGAGAACTGTGAAAGGCAAGGAAGAGAGACAGATGTGAAGACAAGAGTCAAAGAAAGGAGAGAGAGAAAAGGAGAGAGGTATGAAGAGGGAGGAAGGGCAAAAGGAAAAGAGGGATACATGGTGGCAGGGAAGAGCGATTATGATGCCCTTTAATTTCCTAATTTAAAACTATTGTTAGCCCTCTGCTGCAACCTGCTGACAGACTAGGGAATTACAAATGAGAAAAGACAAGTATTCGCAAGCATAGTACTATTATTGTTCATTTTAGTGTGTTAGTTTTATTTATTTATGTTTTCTTTACATCCCAACCACAGTACTACTCTCTCTTCCCCTGTCAGTCCCTCTCCTCCACCCTCACCCCTCACTCCAATTCATTCCTCCGCTTCTACTCAGAAAAGGGTAGGCTTCCCATGGGTATCAACCAGCCACAACCTATCAAGTCACAGTAAGATTAGGCACATCCTCTCCTGTTAAAGCCAGACAAAGTAACCCAATAGGAGGAATGGGTCCAAAAAGCAGGTAACAGAGTCAGGGACAGCCCTGCTCCCACTCTCAGGAGTCCCACAAGAAGAATGAGCTACACAACTGTAACATGTGCAGAGGCTCCTTGGTTGGTGGTTCAGTCTCCGTGAGCCCCTATGTCTCCAGATTAGTAGATTTCAGTGGTTTTTCTTGTGGTGTGCTTGACCCTGCTGACTCCTACACTTCTTCCTCCCCCTCTTCCATGGGATTCTCCAAGTTCCACCTAGGGTTTGGCTGTGGGTCTCTATATCTGTTCGTATCAGTTGTTGGACAAAGCCTCTCTGACGACAATTAGGCTAGGCACCAATCTATGAGTATAGCAGATTATCATTAGGCATAATTGACCTTTCTGCAGTTATTGTTCATTTTAAATCCAGTATTCCTCATAATTTTACCAAAAGAAAATGAGCGAACTGAGATATTCTTGAAACAAGAATATTTATTTATTCCTGTTAGGAAGGGGAATAAATAAATGAGCAATGTACTCTGTAAAGATGGTAACATGCTACCTCATGCAGAGTAGAGTCTGCTTGATATTAATTAGTAAATCATGACCTGGCTCCAAGCCCACCCACAGACAGGTAAAGGCACTCCAGAAAACCTCATCAGGAATGGGGTCAAGACAGACTCCTCTGTAGCTAGCTATAGGCTCTCCATCTTCCTGGGAAACTTAATTTAGCCAGAAGTTCTGAGGTCACATCAGTATATTTTAAATAGCTGGAAATTGTGTGTAAGAAGAGCAAAACATTACTATGAAATGGCCAAAACTTATTTTGTTGCACTCTGTATGGAGGCAGTAATATCTCTGGGCAAGTTTCTCTGCCTTTCTAAAAGCTGACCTCATGGTTTCTATCTGTCAGGGATGAGGATGCACTAGTCAGACATTGTGAGGAAGCCTTAAGAAGTTAATATATGTTTAATAGTATAAGAATAATTTCAATGCAATACAGAGAAAAGGTTTGTTATACAATGTATACATGTATTGTAATATATTGTATATTATATATGTATATATACATATATGTGTATATGTGTATATATGTTTGTTGTGCATCTAGGGTTTAATCATTACATTCAGTGCGATGACTTTATACATATATGTGTATGTATAAAGTATATAAATGTATATATACATATATATATATATATATATATATATTATATGACTGAATTCCTTCATAAAGCTTGATGTTTTTCTAGCAGGAAAAATAAGGCTTCAGAGTTTGCTGGAAGAAGAAAAATGAACTATAAGAGACTCCTTTTTTTTTTTTGTGTGTAACTACTTCTTTTATCATTTTGTGTCTATAACTACTTTCTTTAGCATTATTTCTATAATTTTCATCGTAAAGATCTTTAACTTTGTGGATTCAATTTGTTCCTAGGAGATTTCCTTTTGTAGCTATCATTCATAGGATTTCCTTCATGATTTCTTTCTCATCAGTTTAATCAGTGGCTGGAAATGTAGTTCACAAAGTCCTTGCTTCACGTACTACGTGCTACGTAACTACGTACTACGTACGTACTATGTAAACTGGAAATAGTGCTACAGGCTGAAATCTCATGCATCTGATAAGGCCACTTATCACTGTTGGTTCACAGATGTTCAACTAGGCGTCATCCATCAAGGACAGCTGAACCTACCAGGTCTATTAACATAGACCATATCTTATAAACATCCAGGAGGCCTTAAAATAATGATTGGGAAACCAAAACATACCAGCTTCTCCCTTCAACTATCCCCTTGAAGCTAAGCATGGGACCTCACTCATGCAATGTTAGTACTTGGAAATCTGAATCAGGGGAGTCACTATGAGCTCCAGAATAGTCGAGGCTTCAAGGTGAGACCACGCATATATGTGGGGCTTTCCCCCACTTTAAAGAATCATGCCATCAAAAATAATCACAATGAATAGTTGAACAAGGAGGGGTTTCCCCCCCCACCCCCTAAGTTCAATTGCACTTAATAAAGAAAGATAAAACTTACAGCCTCTGCAGTTCTGCATGTTATGAAAATGTCGAAGTAAAATATACAGTTTCTAAGAACAAGTAAAGGGATGTCATGCAAAGTAGAGTCTGACTGTGTCTTGAGCATGTAGCATGAGTCACAGGTCCCCGGCCTTTTGTACCTTCTTCTTTTACCCTGCAGACCTATATCATCCGGATAGCTACACTCTTAATTACACGTCCTCCAAACATGCAGCAAAAGGTTTTTTGGTGGCTGAAAATCAGCTTAGAAAGGCTGCCTGGGGTATGGCCACTGCATATAAAAATAAATAAATAGATAAATAAATAAACAAACTTCTCACGGGTGACTTCCATATTCTCTTCTTGTGTGACTTGTAAAGTGACAATAGTTGGTGTCAATGATGTGGGGAAAGTTCTTGGTTCTGGCCATGATAAAGTTGAAGCAGGGCATTAACCATGAAGCCTTTCACCGACCATAGCTTGGCACAGGCTATCCTATGAGGGAAGCACGCCTCTAAGTGATGAGCACGTTGACTTAAGGGTAGCAAGAATGGATTCCTCAACTCTTTGTTCTTTGAATTTCATTCTTATCAGTGTTTTTCTAATGTTTGCATGTGATTTCGTTTTATCAACTCATCACTGGTCCTCTGTTGAATGCAAAGAAATCCGTGCTTACACAAGACCTTAACCCTTTGGTATCATAATTCAAACCCATCCTTTAAAAATAGCAACGCTTAGTCCCTATATGCTTCCCAGACACACTTCAAGCTATTCAACCTGACTGCTCCAGGAGAAATATTCCTCTTCAAGTTCTGGAAATAAATTTTACTTGTGTTTTTACTATTACAAAACTTCGAAAGGAATTTTCTTTCCTACAATATCATAAATTCTTATTACACCTTGTCTCCTTGGCTCACAGTGAATTTTAATTTTAGCAAAGGATGTTCTTGTTACACAGCACACTAAAGCTACAATCCAACTCGTCCTCATACTGACTTAAGATGACAAAATCAGTGTTGACTGCTGAGGTGGGGTGGGGAAGGAGTCTACAAATAGAGTATGTGAAGACTGGCATTTGCTGCTAATTGAAAATGATGTCAGTCCAGCACTACTGAACTGAAAACATAACTTCTTTAGCAAAATCTTACAGAGCTTATCATATAACTTCTCCCTTGTTTGTGCAATGTTCATACACTAAGCGCAATGCCTCTTTTTACAACTTGGTCCAATCCTACTAGTGAAGCATCCGATGTATGCACAATAGTAATGCTGGGTTTTCCTTACACTGTGCCTTCAGTGTCACACAATATTCACAATGCCCCTAGACAAGGGAAGTCACTAGTGGCTCCCTCTCCTTAAGTTAGAAGGTAACCTTGTAAACCTCTCAGCAGAGCCGCAGCTTGTGCCTATACCTGCAGGGAGAAGGGCACCTTTCCATACTGTGATCAGTAGCTTCCATCTTTTTCCCTCTTATGGAAACCATAAGTTAGATCTTTGCTTTTCACTTACTTCATTTAAACAATTTTGTTAAATTTGCCAGAAAGCTTATTGTGATGTTTTACAGGAGGGAATCATGAAGGGGGAAAAAAAAAACCACATTCCAGTCTTTCCAAGAACAAGGAGAGTGGAAGAGTTCAGATTCCTTTTCAGATTTCAGATCCTCAGAGTTGTGAATCAACTTGTCCTGTAGCTACAGACACTGTACTGCTTAGAGTTCAGGCCATTCTTTCATGATTATTACTTGGGATTACTACTCCCACCACTGCTTCCTATTTCATCTTTATTTGCTGACCCATCAGTAAAAACTATGCTAGATATCAATCATAAAACCTAAAGTTAGCCAGTTAGTGCATGCCTACAACCCCAATACTCAGGTAGAAGAAGGAGGATCAGAAACACAAGGTTAGTGTTAGCTGCATAGAAAGTGCAAATAGCAACAACACCATCACACACAAATACATGAAGAAAACTTTCTTGCAGAAAATTATGAACAGTTTCATATTCTCCATGTATTTTTTCCCTTACCAAAGTCAGACGTGAGAACCCTTATTTAAGCCTATCCTTGGCTTTCAAAGCACTCTTTCTTACTGACTACATAACAGAAAGTTTTTTTTAAAAGGGACCAACAAAATGCATGTTATTAAGCCAACTACTGCAGGATACAATCAAGATTTACTCTCAATGGAAAATGCATTTCAGAATTAATCTTTTGAGGGAACTAAGACTAAGAGAGTACTTATACAATAGTTCCTGGGGACCAGCAAATGAGGACTGGGAGAAACAGGATTTTAAATACCTAGAACTCCTAACTATATCCAGTGTGGATAGAGTAGTTATCTTGAAAACCAGTAATAACCCTCAGACTTAAAAGAAACAGGATTTAGCTGCCAGCATTGGCTGCAGTACCCTGGATGGCTGAGATGTCAAACATTTGAGAGGGATTTGTAGCACACTAGGCTGGGAAGTAAGCAAACTAGCCAAGCTAAAGGCTATGTTTTGGTTCCCCTTTAAAGCATAGGTTCCTTAGACTGAGATAGGGAGAAACTAGTGGAAGATTAACCATGTGACAAGGGAATATTATTGAGAAGCAACCTTAGGTGGCTGCACAAATGTAACGTGCTTCTTAGATATGAATACAAATATCTCCTGACACTATGAAAAGAACAGATTTACTGACATCATATTTGATCTACAAGAATTACGGTTCTTAAGCTATCTGAGAACAAGGTTTTATTTGAAACCATGGATAAATATCAAGAACTATGGTTTACCTAATAAAGATCATTGACACTTTGTAATCTTTCATAGTCTGGAAAGAGAATGAACTACAGAAGCTAACCAAGAACACCGACTCATATTTTACAAAGCTCTAATCAAGTATTAGATATTGGTGCTCTGAATTCCTTGGCTAATCAGAAATTGAATACTAAATTCTGATAATCTAATAGACTTGATATAAAATTGAATTAAATCAGTAAATTTAACAATGCCAAGTTATGTATGTTGGGTTCAAGACTGTAGGAGGAATTCACTTTGGAAGATGTTCAGCTGCTGTCTTATGGATTTTCAAAGGGGACACTAAGGACCAGCGGGTTGCTAAGCACATCTGAATCATCTACTGCTATTAGCAGGAGAAACAAAAACCAGGATTTTTCTTTTTTGGGGGGGGTGGGAGGGATGAGGGGAGGGCAGGAAAGGATTCATTTAGCTTACTTCCACATTGCTGTTGATCACCAGAGGAAGTCAGGACTGGAACTCAAGCAGATCAGGAAGCAGGAGTTGACACAGAGGCCATGGAGAGATATTTCTTACTGTTTTGCTTCCCCTGGCTTGCTCACCCTGCTCTCTTATAGAATCCAAGACTTCCAGCCCAGGGATGGCACCACTCACAAGGGGCCCTACCCCCTTGATCACTAATTGAGAAAATGCCCCACAGTTGGGTCTCATGGAGGCACTTCCCCAACTGAAGCTTCCTTCTCTGTGATAACTCCAGCCTGTATCAAGTTGACACACAAAACCAGCCAGTACACTGAGCTGTCTGTAAGAGATGCTCTTTAACCTGTTAAGCTGTCTACAGATTCCACAGTGGGCTCCAGGTTTCCAGCTTTCAGGAGCAATCACCCAGGCTTGGTGATAGAACTAGCTGTTTTTGAGTCATTTTTGCTCCTCTAAGTAATTCCAATAGAATTCACTTGTTCGCCAAGTTGGTACTATCATTACTTTAATCTATCCTCACTCCCCTATCACAAGGTACTTTTGAATTTCTAAAATTATACTATTTACAGATGTACCTCTTATCGTCTAATACCTTCTGTGTATGGACTGCATGATATCCAAAACAGATTGTCTTTTTAGAATGACTACTCCAGCTTTTTTCTTGGGACCATTGGCTTGGAGAATTGTTTGCCAGCCTTTTATTCTGAGGTAGTGTCTGTCTTTGTTCCTGAGGTGGGTTTCCTGTATGCAGCAAAATGTTGGGTCCTGTTTACATATCCAGTCTGATAGTCTATGTCTTTTTATTGGGGAATTGAGTTCATTGATATTAATAGATATTAAGGAAAAGTAATTGTTGCTTCCTGTTATTTTTGTAGTTAGAGCTGGAATTCCGTTCATGTGGCTATCTTCTTTTAGTTTTGTTGGAAGATTACATTTTTGCTTTTTCAGGGATGTAGTTCCCTTCCTTGTGTTGGAGTTTTCCATTTATTACCCTTTAAAGGGCTGGATTTGTGGAAATATATTGTGTGAATTTGGTTTTGTCATGGAATACTTTGGTTTGTCCATCTATGGTGATTGAGAGTTTTGCTGGGTATAGTAGTCTGGGCTGGCATTTGTGTTCTCTGGGGGTCTGTATGATATCTGCCCAGGATCTTCTAGCTTTCATAGTCTCTGGTGAGAAGTCTGGTGTAATTCTGATAGGCCTGCCTTTATATGTTACTTGACCTTTTTCCCTTACTGCTTTTAGTATTCTTTCTTTGTTTTATGCATTTGTTGTTTTGACTATTATGTGGCAGGAGGAATTTCTTTTCTGATCCAGTCTATTTGGAGTTCTATAGGCTTCTTGTATGTTCATGGGTATCTCTCTCTTTAGGTTAGGGAAGTTGTCTTCTATAATTTTGTTGAAGATATTTACTGGCCCTTTAAGTTGGAGGTCTTCATTCTCTTCTATACCTATTATCCTTAGGTTTGATCTTCTCATTGTGTCCTGGATTTCCTGGATGTTTTGGGTTAGGGTCTTCTGCATTTTACATTTTCTTTGATTGTTCTGTCAATGTTTTCTATGTTATCTTCTGCCCCTAAGATTCTCTCTTCTATCTCTTGTATTCTGTTGGCAGGGCTTGCATCTATGTTTCCTGACTTCTTTCCTAAGATTTCTAACTCCAGAGTTGCCTCTTTTTGTGATTTCTTTATTTTTCTATTTCCATTTTTAGGTCCTGGATGGTTTTATTCAATTCCTTCACCTATTTGTTTGTGTTTTCCTGCAATTCCTTAAGGGATTTTTGTGTTTGCTCTTTAAGTGCTTCTACTTGTTTACTCGTGATCTCTTGTAATTCTTTATGGGATTTTTTTGATTCCTCTTTAAGGGCTTGTAGCTCTTTACCTGTGTTCTCCTGTATTTCTTTAAGAGAGTTATTCATGTCCTTCTTAAGTTCCTCTATCAGCATTGTGAGATATGATTTTAGATCCAAATCTTGCTTTTCCAGTGTTTTGAGACATCCAGGACTTGCTGTGGTGGGAATACTAGGTTCTGATGAAGCCAAGTAGTCTTGGTTTCTGTTGGTAGGGTTCTTGCATTTGCCTTTTGCCATCTCTTGATCTCTGGTGTTAGATGTTCTTGGTGTTTCTGAGTAGAGCTTGTCCTATCCCTGCCATCCTGCGACTCCCCTTCGACTAGTGAGGCCTGTTCCTCCTGGCTGGGCCTGCCTTAGAAAGTCACTGGAGAGAAAATGGCAGATCTCTCCTGAGTCCCTGGGTTAAAGCACTCGCTGGAGGCAGGCTCTCTACTTGCAGGGAAAGGCCAGAGAGGGTAGCTGATCCACCCCTGTCACTGGAGACTGAAAGGATCCTGTCCCTGCCACCCTGCAACTCCCCTTTCGACTCCTGAGGCCTGTGCCTCCTGGCTGGTCCTGCCTGAGTCAAGAATTTTTCTTAAAGAAAGAGAGAAAGAGGGAGGGAGAGAGAGAGAGAGAGAGAGAGAGAGAGAGAGAGAGAGAGAACCTTGTCTTGCTTTAGTTTCCCTCACATTATCAATAAAACGATTTCAGCATACTTGAAAAGCAAACATAAACTGAGCAGTGGTGGCACATGCCTTTAATCCCAGAACCCAGGAGGCAGAGGTAGGAAGATCTCTGTAAGTGGCCAGCCTGGTCTACAGAGTGAGTGCCAGGACAGCCAGACCTACACAGAGAAACCCTGTCTCAATAAAAACAAAGAAGAAAAAAAAAATCAAAGCAAAGTAACAGAATTATATAGCCATAGACTAGCCCTAGGGTTGAAGCATTATTTCTAGTTATTTTCCCCTTTCCTCTTTGATATTCAGCTGACAGCTAAAATTGGCCTAGAGACTCCTCCCACCTGACTCTTCTCTGACCTAATTCAGGCTCCCTGGTGAGGAAGGCACAGAAGCCATGCCAGCCCTGGGCACTTGTATATGTCTTTGTGTTTCAGTACAAATGATGATACCACAAGAAAGAGGCTGGGGGACAATGTTCCTTTGTTATGGTGTTGCTGCACACCTGCAGGGTCAGTACATGCATTGTCTTGGTTTTCTTGTTGATTTTCCCCCCTCCCCCCTTATGCCAGGAAAGATGAGAAAGTAATTCTTGTTATTGCTTGTGATTCCATCCACTATCCCTTTCTTACCCTTTGAAAATGCAGGAAAGATTGTGCATGCAACTCAGCGCATGCTGCAGATCTCAAGGCCATTACTAAATTTTGTTTGTTTTCCATTTTCTGGCAGATGTTGAATAGGAAAATTCTGGGCTGAAATACGAATTGAGTGACTATGAGATCACTTTAGGAAGTGCTGGTTTCGCAATTATGCCATGCAGTTTCTTTTGAGAAAAAAAGAGTGAAAGTATGGAAAGAAGTTTAATGAGTTTTAAATGATTTCATAGTACAATTTTTCCCTACATCCTCTCTTCTGGGTTGACCAAATAAAATTATTCCAAGCTAGAACAAAACTATCTGGAAATATACTTCAAAGAAATCTTGAAAACATTACACATTTATTCTGCTACAAATGCATTCTATTGTTCAGACAATGCACTGGCCTGTGTGAGCACATAATTTACTATCTGAAATTCTGCAATTTATGTCGAAGCTTATTGGATGCAATCCAATTATAGCTAATATGCTAAATACAGTGGTAAATAATTACAAATGTGGCATCATTGTCCTGTGAAGCATGACAGTACTCCACAAAGTCACTGGGAGTGGGACACATGGCACAGTGGGGAATTCCAGTGGGATTACCCAGAAAAAAATTTCCTGATATCATCAGCAATCAAACATTAAACTCACTTTACCTAACAGACGTCAGTTGTCGTGTAATCCATTTGTACATTCTAAACAATTTCCTTGTGAGTTTATTCTGTGCTATAAATTACTGGCCTCTCAGGGGTATTGAAAATTAATAGTTGTCATGGTTTTGGCAGTTTGTGAGAAGCATTGGAAAATACAATCTTCCCATCTGGTGAGTATAGCAAATGTTATACCTGGCATTTTATAAACAATGTAACATCTATTTGTCTTTCTGTTGAATTAACTCTGCCAGGCATGGTGCACTTTAATTCTAGCACTTGAGAAGTAACAGCAGGTGGATATCTATGAGTTCAAGGCCAACCTAATCTACATAGAGAGTTCTAGGACAGCCAGGGCTACCTAGTGAGAACCTGTCTCAAACAAACAAACAACAACAACAAAGCCTGTTAGAGAAACTCCAGGCCTTAGTCACTTCTGGATCACAGATGTGACAGAAATCAGATTTCAACAGTCTTCAAGACCAAATGTTTCTTTACTTGTATGGACATTTCTAGCACATCTGCCTATAATTCTGTATTCACATTTTGTAAAGGAAATAGCAATTATTTGATTTTGTTAAGTGAACCAATACATAAGGCAGAGTTTGGAATTGTTCTGTGCCATTCTACAAATGGGAATCCATAGAATACAGTTTAGTGGAGCAGCCTTATACCAGCTCGGTATGAACCTGAGCCAAGTTTATAGAAGAGACCTCATGGTTAGAATATTGTTCCTTTGAGCAAGATGCTTAACTTTTTTGAAATGTTTTTAATGAATAAAAGGTTTAAGGCAATCATTGGACATTGCTATGTGAAAGTACACGGTGTGTCAAAAGCATATAATACATTAACTGTGAAGAATAAGAATCTAAATAACTAGTATATACACCACACACACACACACACACACACTCAGAGGAGGGGGAGCACACCCTAACAGTAATCATTTTTGCCTTTGGTAAAGTGGGAAATGGCACAGATACCATGAAAGGGAGCCACTGTGGCATACACTTAACGCACGTGTGATAACAGAGCAAGCCCAAAGACCACAGTGTAAGCTTTCAAGAAAAGGGACGGAGAATCCTTTCAAGTGGAAGATCTTAATTTAATATTTAAAAGATTTAGTCTTCCATAGGCAAGGGCTGGAAGGCCTGAGGTTGAGCTCTAAACATGCTGTAGTGACGTGACCAAAAGAGAAGCATCTGCAATCATGGCAATTAGAGTGAGGGAGACTAACCGGTAAGTGACAGAGACAGTTGGAATTAACAAACGTCCCAGTTCTGCTGCTGGGTTGCAGACACACTGTTTTAATACCCAACTTAAATGGTTTTCCCATTGTGTAGTATCAGTTGCCCCACTGCCATCCAGTGTGCAAAACAAACTTTTCATTGATAATCTTATGAACTGGAGAGAGCATATTAGGACACGTGAAGGGATCCACAGAAGACCGAATTGCCAGTACATGCAATGAGGAGAGGGCCAGGTGTTACCAAAGAGGCCAGGGGAGCCTGGGTGTTGAAAAGTCAGCAAAAGTGATCTAGAAAATTTTGCAGTGCTTGTTAAAAAGTAGATTGCATTTCTGTTCTTTATATTATGGCAAGACTTACTGACTCATTGTAGAATATACAAACTAAAAAAAAAAAAGGAAGAAGAAAGGAAAAAGGAGGAGGGAGGAGTGAGAGACGGAGAGAGGGAAAGAGGGAGAGGGGAAAAAAAACCCAAATTTCAAAAGAATTTGAAGGCATTCCAGTCGTAAGAAGTGCCAGTAAATTTAGATTTTAATTTTAAAAAATTATAATGTAATTCAAAAACAAGAAATGGAAGAAAATCCTGAATTCGTTTATTGAAAAGGCCTCACTGGTGTTTAGGCAAACATTGCTTTGAAGGTGAAAAGGTTCTACTGGACATGTAATTACACAGCCTGGAAAAGAAAGGGGCAACCTGCTTCTACTGAGAACCCGCACCCACAAACCAGGCTTCATAGCATTACTTCATTCTATCCAGAGGATGGCTTCTCCTGTATCCCAAGGCTCGGGGAGACCGCAGAACTTCAGTCAGTGGTTGGTGGCAGAGCTGACATAAAAGCGGGTCTCTTTGACAGTAGTCTCCCTGAAACCCAGGTTCTTCCCCAGCTAACTACCCACTGCTCCGAGTTAGGAATTCAAGATTGGTTGTGTCCAATACTCAAAAAATGTCCAGATACATCCATCCAGGACAGTTGCTCTAGAGGAGAATGAAAATTAAATTTCATCTATGCAGAACAACTTTTCCAGAAGCTACCAACATCAGTGATTGATAACATGTAATAAATTCCCCCAGCATCACTATAGTGCTTCCTCATTATCAAAGGCATTAGAAAATATTTCATCTCTGAATCACACACAGAAGAGATTATTTATTGTCTACTAATGAAGTGCCCCATACCCTACCAAATTAGATAGATAGATAGATAGATAGATAGATAGATAGATAGATAGATAG
>JADRCD010233305.1:0-42207 GCA_019843815.1 Montemys delectorum | reverse complement strand
TAGATAGATAGATAGATAGATAGATAGATAGATAGATAGATAGATAGATTACATAATTTACAGTTCAAGAATTCCCATGAGGTCAATATCCACTTGAAAACACTGAGGCTTACAGTATTACATAAATGTTCAAAGTTGTGGTGCTAATAAAGGTGAAAATTCAATCCAGTTCACTCAAAGGAAGCATTTTCTCTTCTCTAAAGTACTGTCATCCATCCCCATAAAAACTTGCATAGGTTCTGAGCAAATAATCTAATCCCAGTATGTTTTTCACTAGGGCCCAGTCTACCCCAAATGGAAGAGAAATAGAATTTTGTAGATATTTGGCAAAAAAAAAAAAATAGACAAAAATAAATAAATAAATAAATAAATAAATAAATAAATAACAAGAGGGCCTCTAAGGCCTCCTGACTGAGCTTTCTACCTCATTCACTCCCTAACTCCCCAGTTGCCAGGACTGAAGGTCAGGTCCAGAACACTAGAAATAGGAAATCTCACCCTTGACCGCCTATTCACAGGTTATAGTTCTAGATCTTCAGGTTAAATGAACTATAACTGCAGAGCTCAGCCCTACACAGAAGTTAGTCTATACCCCTGCAGATGCAAACAGCACATTATGCCTTCAGAATTACCCACATTGAGAATGTCCTGTTTTGTTGTTTTGTTTTGTTTTGTTTTGGAAAAAGTCCCCACAAACTCTTGTTAGAAAATTTTATGGCTGAAATTATTGATTAATCAAATCATGATTCTACATATCCTGATATGACAATAGTTTTAATTCTTGATATTGGCATGCTCATAGAAATACACTTTTCTTTTTCCCCACAGTATCTTAATTATATGACTCCTGAGTCTACTATCAATATTGTCAAGACTATAAATGATGTGATTGTCTCAAGACAGAAAAAGTTCCCTATGGAGTTAACCATTCACCTCTCACTGGAATGCCCTTTTGTACAAGGCTTTTGATTAGGAAGTCTCCCTATGATATTTAACAAGAAGGCATTGAGCTTTTGTTGCAAGCACACTTTTCTACATTTATGATATAAATCAAAAAGAAAGGCTATATCATCCGGGGACTTGTGGGTCAAGGAGTCTGCCACTTTCAGTTAAGGATTCATCAGCATTGTTAAAGCTGTTTCTGTCTGCAGAGGTTCTGTGCCTGTTATAAAACAACAGCAATGGGGCTGGGTATGAATGAGACTGTTGTATATGATATCACTAATCAACCTTACAAGCATAACAGCCTTCCTTGGGAGCCCTTGATATCCCACAGGCTTCTTAGCATATCATAATCTGCACAAAGACAGAGAGAGATAGAGGTACTTGTTGACTTTCTGAAAGCTTGCTGTTCTGCCTCTACAAAGAAAGGCAGGGGAACCGTTCAGTGGCCTCCATTATTGTATCAGTATGTGTGCATAAGACTTCCCAGATCAAGGCTGTCAACACAGGCTGATTAGCTGGTTAAAACTTCCATGGCTATGGAGGGGGTGGATTGTGCATCTCCAGAGTCTAATTGCAATTTCTCTCAGGCAAGCTTTAGCCCATAAAAAGGCATTCCTTGCCACCTCTTTGTCAAACCTAAAAACCTGATAAACACATTTAAAATAACAACAATAACAACAACACCCTTTAGAATGTATTTACTTAACAAAACCTTATTCTCTACCAATCCAAAGGTTTAAAATGCTTGCAGATGGCATTTTAAGGTCTCTGCCTGACTGTAATTCACCTATGTGGTACTTCCACAGCTGCACTTTATAGAGGCCTTGGTTTATAAATTATTTTGATCTGTCACAACCAAAACTCCTCCATGAAACTGCTTCCACATTGCAACCTGGCATAACCTATACACGTGTCCCCTGGTCACGATCACACAAATTTGGTCATACCAACATACGTGAGGTTCATACAACGCTATCAATGTAGACTATTTCTCAAGGACCTCAAGGTTAGATGTGTTCCCATAAATGTTAAAACAATCAGGCTAATGTCAGTGCTGTTTGCAAGGTCAGAGAGACCTTCCATTTACGACGTAAGTTTGTAGTCATGGAGCCTCTCTTTGCCTTCATGCAAGAACAGACAGTATGAGCCAGTCTTATGGAAATGACAATGATGATTTAGGAATGGCAAAGTAGCCAGGTGCAGGGAGCTGGCCAGAGAGGAGAAGCACCCTCCTGACTCAGAACATTCACCCTTTTTGTATATTTAAGGACCATTGTTAAGTAACATTAGATTAGCTGCTTTCAAGACTAAGGCAGAAACCAGACTCACTATTTTTATTATTCAAAAGAAATTAAAATTGGCTTGTGTGATTTTCTTGCCCTTAGTATTATTAAATAACTATATTTCCTACCTTTGTTAGGGACTGTGTCAACTATCCAAAGTGCATGCCATTATAGGGTTGTTTTACAAGCCATGCTAACTAGTGTTTACTATTGACTAATCTCTTAAATTTACTATAACAAGAAGAAATTTTAAGATAGTCCTCAGCAAATGGAATTAATTTTTCTGTGTAAGTGAAACAGTTTTTTTATTAAATTTTTTATTATTAAATGCCTCTCATTTTATAAATCAAACATATTAATAATATTGAGTATTTTGAGACTCAAATAATACATAAAAATGTTCAACTTTTATATTCATATCCTTTAATACTAAAAAAATCATTAATGAATATTTAATACTATCCATAACTGAGGATCTTATATCTAATGTTGAATACTAAATTGTTTCAAAACTTGCAAAACTTTCTTTGGAAATTTAGCATAGTAAAACAACATAAAATTTTAAAGTTGAATCATTAAGAAATATATTCAAAAGCCCTTATATGATATTAACTGACCTAGTGAGAGAGTATTTAAACTGCATTATGTATCTTTGTACATTGTCTAACAATCAGTTTACTTAAAAGAGATTATCAGTGTTTCTAGGAGAGAAATTATTTTAGCAGTAAGTATTTTTTAAATTTTTCAAAATAGCAAAATCCCTTTGAAGTTAAACATTAAGAAAATGTTAATTTCAAGCACAGTAAAAAAGATTCTCAATAATATTTCCTTGATGTTTGTAGAAGATGATTTTAATATTTTCAACTGTTAATATTCAACAAGCAGAATAATTATTTTAAGATATATTTTGTTGTTATGTCTCCCTTTTCATTACTAATTTTAGTAATTTGGATACTGTCTCTGTGCCCTCTTGTTAGTCTGGCTAAGGATTTATCTATCTTGCTGATTTTCTCAAAGAACCAGCTCCTGATTTTGTTGATTCTTTGTATAGTTCATTTTGTTTCTATTTGGTTGATTTCAGCCCTGAGTTTGATTATTTCCTGGAGTCTACTCCTCTTGGGTGTATTTGCTTCTTTTTGTTCTAGAGCTTTCAGGTGTACTGTCAAGCTGCTAGTGTAAGCTCTCTTCAGTTTCTTATTGGAGGCACTTAGAGCTATGAGTTTTCCTCTTACCACTGCTTTCATTGTGTCCAATAAGTTTGGTATGATGCGTCTTCATTTTCATTAAATTCTAAAAAGCCTTTCTTTATTTCTTCCTTGGCCAAGTTATCATTGAGTAGAACATTGTTCAGCTTCCATGTGTATGTGGGCTTTCTGTTGTTTTTGTTAGTATTTAAGACCAGTCATAGTCTGTGGTGATCTGATAGGGTGTAGGGGATTATTTCAATCTTCTTGTATCTGTTGAGATCTTTTTTGTGACTGATTATATGGTCAGTTTTGGAGAAGGTACCATGAGGTGCTGAGAAGAAGGTATATTCTTATGTTTTAGGATAAAATGTTCTATAGATATATTAGATCCATTTGGTTCATAACTTCTGTTAGTTTCACTGTGTCTCTGTTTAGTTTCTGTTTTGATGATCTGTACATTGCAGAGAGTAGGGTATTGAAGTCTCCCACTATTGTTGTGTAGGGTGTGAAGTGTGCTTTGAGCTTTAGTGACGTTTCTTTTAGGAATGTGGATGCCCTTGCATTTGGAGCACAATGTTCAGAATTGAGAGTTCATCTTGGTAGATTTTTCCTTTGACCAGTATGAAGTGTCCTTCCTTATCTTTTTTGATAACTTTTGGTTGAGAGTTTATTTTATTCAATATTAAAATGGCTACTCCAACTTGTTTCTTGGGACCATTTGCTTGGAAAATTGTTTTCCAACCTCTAACTCTGAGGTGGTGTCTGCCTTTGTTACTGAGGTGTGTTACCTGTATGCAGCAAAATGCTGGGCTCTGTTTTCATATCCAGTCTGTTAGTCTGTGTCTTTGGGGAAAATTGAGTCCATTGATGTTAAAAGATATTAAGTAAAAATGATTGTTATTTCCTGTTATTTTTGTTGTTAGAGGTGGAATTATGTTTGTGTGACTATCTTCTTTTGGGCTTGTTGAAAGATTACTTTCTTGCTTTTTCTCAGGTATAGTTTCCCTCCTTGTTTTGGTGTTTTCCATCTATTATCCTTTGTAGGGCTGGATTTCTAGAAATATATTGTATAAATTTGGTTTTGTCATGGAATATCTTGATTTCTTCGTCTACGGTAATTGAGAGTTTTGCTAGGTATAGTAGCCTGGGCTGGCATTTGTGTTCTTTTAGGGTCTGTATGACATCTATCCAGGATCTTCTAGCTTTCATAGTCTCTGGTGAGAAGTCTGGTATAATTTTGATAAGTCTGCCTTTATGTGTTACTTGACCTTTTTCCCTTACTGCTTTTAATATTCTTTCTTTGTTTAGTACATTTGGTGTTTTGGTTATTATGTGACAGGAGGAATTTCTTTTCTGGTCCAGTCTATTTGGAATTCTGTAGGCTTCTTGTATGTTTATGAGCATCTCTTTATTTAGGTTAGGGAAGTTTTTTTCTATAATTTTGTTGAAGATATTTACTGGCCCTTTAAGTTGGGCAACTTCACTATACCTATTATTCTTAGGTTTCATTTTCTCATTGTGTACTGGATTGGGAATGTTACGGGTTAGGAGCTTTGCATTTTTTGCATTTTCTTTGACTGTTGTATCAATGTTTTCTATGCTATCTTCTGCACCTGAAATTCTCTCTTCTCTCTTGTATTCTGTTGGTGATGCTTGCATCTATGACTCCTGATCTCTTTCCTAAGTTTTCTAACTCCAGGGTTGTCTCTCTTTCTGATTTATTTATTGCTTATATTTCCATTTTTAGGTCTTGGATGGTTTTGTTCAATTCTTTTGCCTGTTTAATTGTGTTTTCCTGTAATTCTTTAAAGGATTTTTGTGTTTCCTCTTGAAGGGCTTCTAGCTGTTCATCTGTGTTCCTCGGTATTTCTTTAGAAATAAGTTTTTTTACTGCTTATTTTGTTTATTTACATTTCAAGTGTTATCCCCCTTCCCAGTTTCCCCTCACAAAATCCCCTATCCCACTTCTGCTCCTCCTTGCTTCTATGAGGGTGCTCCCCCCACCCACCCACCCACTTCTGCCTCACAGCCCTAGCATTTCCCTACACTGGGGCATCAAGCTTCCCCTTCCATTGATGCCTGGTAAGGCAATCTTCTGCTACATATACAGCTGGAGTCATGGGTCCCCCCAGGGGTACTCTTGGGTTTGTGGTTTAGTCCCTGGGAGCTCTGGGGTTTCTGGGTGGTTGATACTATTGTTCGTCCTATGGGGTTGCAAACCCCTTCAGCTCTTCAGTCCTTCCCCTAACTCCTCCATTGGGGTTCCCATGTTCAGTCCCATAGTTGGCTGTGGGATTCCACGTCTGTATTGATCAGGCTCTGGCTAAGTCTCTCAGGGGACAGCTAAACTAGGCTCCTGTCAGCAAGCATTTCTTGGCATCAGCAATAGTGTCTGGTTTTGGTGTCTGCAGGTGGGATGCATTACTAGGTGGGGTAGTCTCTGGATGGCTTTTTCCTTCAGCCTCTGCTCTACTCTTTGTCCTTGAATTTCCTTTAGACAGGAGCAATTCTGGGTTAATATTTTTGAGTGCATGGTACATACTCACTGATAAGTGGATATTAGGAAAAAGAATCTAGGAATACCCACATTACAACTCATAGGCCATATGAAGCTCAAGAAGGAAGACCAAAGTATGGATGTTTCAGTCCTACTTAGAAAGGGGAACAAAATAATCATGGGAAGTAGAGCAAGGGAGGGAGAGAGGAGGAGGAGAGAAAGCAGGGCAGGATCATGTGTGGGAGGAGACTGGAGAGAAGTACAGAGGGTCAGGAAATTGAATGGAAGTGTGTAGCAGTAGGGGATAGGGAACTGGGGATAGCCACTAGAAAGTCCCAGATGCCACAAAAGCAAGAGGCTCCCAGGACCCCACAGAGATAACATTAGCTGAAATACCCAACAAAAGGAAGAGAGAACTTGTAGATCAGGCATGGTCCCCTGTTGAAAAATAATTATTTTTGTAAAAAATATTGTTAGTGCCTGTTTTGAAAATATAAATTTAAGATATTTTATTGAAGTAAAATTATTTGAACAATTATCATTCAGATTAGATAGATGAATATCTGAGATATGTTTATATAACTCAATAAAAAATATAGTAAGAAACATGGACAAGAATAAAGCTTTGTTGAAAAACCTTCCAGACTTCCTGGTGGTGGTGGTGATAGTGATGGTGGTGGTGGTGGTGATGATGATGGTGGTGTATATGTATGCATGTGTTCATCATGCATATGTGTTCTCATGCACATGAACACATGCCTGAATATGAATATGAAGGCCCTCTGAGAACATCAGGACTTTTTATCTCTCATTCTTTACCTTGTTCCCTTGAGACAAGGTCTCTCACTGAACCTGGAGCTGGGCTGGCTGTCTTTCAAGCCCTGGCATTTCTGTCTTTGCCCTCATAGTGCTGGGGTTGTAGGCATGTAGCCCTGCCCACATTTTTGTCTTGGTGCCAAGGGGATCTGAACTGAGGTCTTTATGCTTTCACAGTGAGGGGACTCACTCACAGAGCTTTATTTCTTGCTATAAATATACTATCCTTAAAAATTACAATTTATTAAAACATTCATCTTGAAATTGTAGACACAGTGCAAAAATGCTGTAGAAATAGTGAAATAAATTTCAAATGTATCCTAAGAACCAAGAGTCCACTCTCTTAATTTCTCAATGTAGAAAATACATTGCAATTGTGTGTGTGTGTGTGTGTGTGTGTGTGTGTGTGTGTGTGTATAGGTTATATGTGATTGTTTGGTAATTCAGTGTGATCAATTTATATTCCAAGGTACTTCATAGCAATAGCATGAAAAAAAGGCATCAGTCAAGTTTAAAATCATCTTTTAGGCCATAATTGCTTGAGTAATAATTGCAATTCATCTTGTATTCCTGTAAAAATATAATGACTGACATTTCTTTATAATTGTCTTGACAGCATAAAATAACATTCATCGAGTTTGGGGTTTATGTGTCAGGGTTGCTTGTGGAACTAAGGTTTCAATGTCAAATATAATATGCCCTCTTGATGAAAATGTCTTCAATCTGCAATCCAAGTACTGTTTCTTTAATTTACCTATGTAGAAGTCAAAATAATAGGTATCCCAATCAACTCAAATACTTCTAGCTTGCCTAATAGTCTTCTCTGTGCTCCAAAAAATATACTAGCCACCTAGTGTCCCAGGATGTATTGAAGAGTTTTGTTTCATGAGTATGAGAGATGGGGCTGGAGGAGTCATTTAAAAAAAAATGACATAGTAAGCAAGAGACTGTTGTAAATGTTAATACAGGAACAGAAAGACTGATATCAAGGCAATTTTGCCTGTGTACCCATTTTCTCTGTAAAGTGGGATATGGTATCCTTGTCTGAGTCTTGGCAAGGTAAACAGGCTAGGCAGGCAAGTGCCGACACACTTACACAGAGGAATGGAAATATGGATATTTCAGTGAGGGAAAACTCAAGTGGGCACAGCATAAATAAGGGAACAGGATGGTAAGATAACTTGAATTAACCATAAGGGCAAAACAGGCTTGGGGAGTTTTGATGGGAACAGAGTAGAAAATATAAGAACAAAAATCAAGTCATATTTCTCCACCACAGAATTATCTGTTCCTACATATTAGAAAGAAAATGAATGTGCATTTAAGGAAGAGCAGAGACTTCCAGACTATACTAAATACAACCAGTAGTACATGTCAGAAAGGAAAGGAACAAACTAGAAGGTACAAGAGCTTATAGAAACTCATGGTCCCAGTACTGATTTGGACAGCTCAAAGCACTAACATCAGAAATCATTACCATGTCATTTTAAGATTTTTCTTATCATTTGTTTATACTTGTGATCTTTTCTGACAGATGAGTCAGTAATCTACCCATAGCAATTAAAGAAATGCTTTATATAAGAACAAATCATGATTATATGATGTGTCATTAGGTAACTTAGAAAATAGTGGTTAAACTGGAGAAACAGTGAAGACAATTGGCAAATCACCTAGAAAATTAATCATACAATACTGCTACTTTTACCAAGAATGTGAATTCAATTTAATAGATTCTTGTCATTATGGGTTAAAATTTAAAATGTTACTATACTTCCTTAGATTCTTTAGAACAAAAGAAAAACTCTAGATATTAATTTTAAGTTTTAAAACATAAGATATCTTGATCAAAACACCAAACTTCAGTATTCTAAAGCAGTTATTCATGTGGTTATACCAATTTGTTGGAGGAAGAAGGGGATAAAAGTTTGCTTGGTGCTATACGTTTGCAGAACCCACCGTGGTTTGAACATGATTTGTGTGGACCGTTGAATCTCAGAGCTTGCTCTCTAGGTATCTCATAATTCTGAAGGAGATGGTTGTGGTAACAGAAAGCTAACACTTTATTCTTGGGAGTGATTTTGAAAGTTTTTCAAAGGTGGTTTACTTAAAAGGAGCAAGCCTGATTCATCCAGCTTTCTAGTTCTGGACCAGGATAAAATCATTTACTTTCTCGTAGGCTGCCGTCGTTACTATCTGCACCTAGAAACAGCCTGCATGATTGAGCGTAGGCTATGCCACATAGACTCCCAATTTCCAAAAGTGCAAGCTAAATGGAACTCTTTTTCTTCATAAATATGCTGTGTCATGCATTTTATCACAGTGGCAGAAGTCTTATATGGTACCGTCTGTTTCTTCTCATATGTCCCTAAGTAAACACCTCATCCCTTCCAAGAAATATATGACAACAATATTAAAGTGAAATGTTTTGACATAACATTATATAATGAAATGAATATCTCTAGGCTGCGAGCAGAAGGGAAAGAGCCATTCACAAAGTTGCTAAATACACTAGCAAGGTGAGTTTTGGGAAATACGCCTGCAACAAAGCTCTGAGCTACTGCTGCTTGCTATGCTGCTAATAATGTAGATTATCTCACATAATCCTGAGCTTTCCTTCTTCAAAGTCAGTGGTTCTCAACCGGTGGGTTGCTACCTTTTTGGGGGATCAAATGATCCCCAAATCACAGGGGTCTCCTAAGACCATCAGAAGTAACAGATATGCACATTATGATTCATAACAGTAGCAAAATTACAGTTATGAAGTAGCAACCAAAAATACTTTTATGGTTGGAGGTCACCACAACATGAGGAATGTAAGATCCGAGTAAGCAGGAATTTCCTTAATAAGATACGCTCAGGAACTTTGAGAAGATAGTGGAACTCTCTGGAAGGGAAAGGCTAATTAACATTCCTCAGATCACAGAGTAAGAACCAACCTGAGGCTGGGGACACATTCTACAGGGTGGACCTTTGCCCACCTTCATACAAGGGAAGTCCTTGCCACCTCATTCCCTGAAGACCAATCAGTTTAAAAAGTCACACTGTTTTTACCAATCATATTGTGTCTAATGGCTGCTGCCCTGAAAATTGTATAAATGCTCACTGAACAAGCTGTGCATGGTCACCTCCTTTCCTTAGGGTCTGAGACAGCCCCAGTGCACTGGAATAAAAATCCTCTTGCTTTTTTTGCATCGATCAGGCTCCACGTAGTTCACTCAGGGGATCTCCAGTAAACTAAGCTTTGATGGGGTCTTACAGGAACTGTATCAAAATTTTGCAGCATTTGGAAGGTTGAGAACCACTGTTCTAACCAGTATATTGACCAACATATCACATCTTGCCAAGGACTGAGTGTGTTCCAGCCTTGTGTAACTTTCAATTTTAAAACAAAGTCAATCTTGGTTAAACTGGCACTATTTAGTCTTCTACATGGAGCTGGCCGTGTTTATCTGAAGTGTTTAATTCTCAAAACCACAGAAAGAAAGAGTTGACGTTCTTGTATTGCATTGTCTATCAAACATCAGTGTGGGAGACATAGTCAAAGAATATGAAAGTATTTGGCATTTACAGAAAGTCAAAAATAGGACAGAGTTCAGAAATGTATTGGACTTCACTACAAACTTAGAGGAGGGAGCGTAGGATCCCATTCTTACTCCATATTAGAATGTTCTGGCTCTATCTTATGTGGGACTTTTGCATGCAACCACAGATGCTATGGATGAGTGGTCCTGTCATGTCTGGAAGATATTGTTTCTCTGTATTTCCCCACACATACACACACACCTCTGGCTCTTAAAGACTTCCTATTCCCTCTTCCAAGATAGTCCCTGCACCTGTATATAGGTGTCATACGGAAGTCCCATTTGCAACAGAGACCTTATTCTCTGTACTTTGATGAGCTATGAATTTCTGTGTTGACCATCATCTACAGCAGAGAGAAAGTCCTCTATTGAGGCATGCCAGGTGCACACACTAAGCTATGAGAGATTCTTGATTTTATTTTTATGTTTTTTTTTTTTTTTTTTTTACTGACTGATATCACATGATCACTTCGAAATAACGGTGAACATTAATAATCTACCTTTTTACTCACATCAATTCATACATTAACCATTTTTAAACTGAATACAGAGTGCAACTTTTATTATTAACTATAAATACACTTTAGTAAAAGTTTAAGAGTAAGAGAAAATGGAAGAAAGAGGACATTTTCAATTCTGTTCTTTTGGGAAATATTCATGAGGTAATACTGATTATGGCTTAGATAATCACCCTAATTGCCAAGGTACTTGACTGGGACTTTCTACATATTTTTAAATAATATTTAAATTTTAATTGTTTTTAAAATGTTCCCCCCAACTGATAGTCACTAATTTGAAAATTCTGCAGACACATATTTACCAAAGTCAATGTTAAGACATATGAATAAACATGAGTTTGAATCCAGCTTCTTTGAGATTGCTCTTAGCTCCTTCACTTCCGAATCATCTAGTCACAATCTCCGCACTCATGATAATGCTCTGACCTTTAAAGACCCGTCCCATTTGATCCCTGATACATGAAGATTTCCCCTGTAACCTGAGAACTGAGGTATTGCTAAAGGTTAATTAGGTGATGGAACCAGGTACAGTTTAAGGTAATATAACTTGCAAAACTCTAGTAAAAACTATTATAAATTCTTTCCATGAAGTCAAAAATGTCTGGAATTCAGATAATAAGCAGCCTAGTGAACTGAAATAAGCAGAACTCAGTGTCAAAACTGGCTTCTAGTCCTCATGTTCTGTCATAAATTAACTGCTTTGATCTGAGAGACAATTTTAAGCTTTTCTAGTGGTGCTTCATAGCTGTCTTGTCATGAACTGAACCACAAAATTCATAAAATTCTGCATTCAGTATTCTATAAAATTACAGATAGCCTTAAATGGGGAAGTGTTCACACTATAATCATAGAAAATTTTAATGTGTTACAGTATGTTATGACATTTCATTCTAGCTTGTCTTCTGATTGACCTTGTGTGAGCTGATTGATAAAAGAATTATTACCAGATATGACCATGTATATTTTTAGTGCTGCTCAGCCCTACCTACCTATGGTTCCTACATTCTAAGCAGTTAATTGAAAAATTAAAGTATTTGCAGGGGGAAGCATTCCAGAAAGTTTAAAAGCAAGACATTTCAATTTCCCCACAAACATCCCACATAGGATCTACATGGTACCCAAAATGCCAGAGGAACATCATTCACATCCTAACAAGAGCCTATGTAATCCTCAGAACAGAACTCATTTTATAATCCCTTCAGAGATGATGTCTTTTGACAAATAGATGAGCTGAACACAAATGGGTCCAGGCACCCCAGACAGATGGTAGAAGAAAGTGTTCTACTCGGAGGGAAGGAGGAGGACGGCAACCGTAAAAAAGACAAGAATAAAACAATGGAAATTTTTAACATTTCACTTGTCTGAATGTGAAACAGTGAGACAAGTAAAACTGTCAAAAGTGTTCCGAAGCTTACATTCCCAAACACCGATACAGAACAATGCAGCTCTCGATCCTCATCTAAGAAGCTTCTAATTGCAGTATATTATAATTACCAGAGACTCAAAACTGGAAAGGCAATGAGAATAAGAAACTGCAGAATTCTGAGCCCTAAATGGAACATTTATATTACACCGCCCTCCTCCCAAGGCTCAGGCATCCTAATGGAAGAGGAGTGGAAAGAGCAGAAGAAGCAGACGCAGCAGATGACGACAGGGAAACAGTGTGTCTTCTGGACTGCAGGGCAGCTGCACATGTGAACTCACAGCAGTGGCTGCAGCATGCTCAAAACTGTACAATCCAAGCCAGAGCAAATCCCATCTCGGAAATGGGAACTGAGCATGAAATTCCATCCCTGACCGGGAAGCTTTTGGCAATTGTTAGCTTCTAGTGAAAAGGGGAGAGATGGAGGCGGAGGGGAGACGGGAGAAAGGAGAGGGGAGAATGAGAAAAGAGAGGGGAAAGGAGAGAGAAGACAGAGAGGGCAGAGAGGAGAGGAGAGAGAGAGAAGAGGATGGAAATGAGAGAGAGGAGAGAGAGAAGAGGACGGAAATGAGAGAGAGGAGAGAGAGAAGAGGGAGAGGAGGGAAAGGAGAAAATGAGAGACGAGAGATAAGAGAGAAGAGAGAGATAAGTACATGGAAAACTACACATGAAAGAATATTTGAGCAGCTCAAATTGGTCTTGATGCATCTTAAACAACAAATAAGGACACAATGTGGATAGATAGGGAGGAGAAGGTGAATCTAGAAAGTTGGAAGAAGGGATTGAATACGATCAGACAACATACAAAACTCTCAAAGAATCCACAAACCACAAGAAACTCAAGAAGAAGGAAGACTAAAGTGTGGATACTTCATTCCTTCTTAAAAGGGGGAAAAATACCCATGGAAGGAGTTGTAGAGACAAAGTATGGAGCAGAGACTAAAGGAAGGACAATCCAGAGACTGCTCTACCTGGGAATCCTTCCCATATTCAGTCATCAAATCCAGACACTATTGTGGATGCCAGCAAGTGCTGGCTGACAGGAGCCTGATATAGCTGTCTCCTGAGAGGCTCTGACAGTACCAGACTAATGCAGAAGTAGAGACTCACAGCTATCCATTGGACTGAGCACAGGGTCCCCAATGAAGGAGCTAGAGAAAGGACCTAAGGAGCTGAAGGGCTTGCAGCCCCTTAGGACGAACAACAATATGAACTACCTAATACCCTCAGAGCTCCCAGAGACTAAACCACCAACCAAAGAGTATACGTGATGGGACTAATGGCTCCAGCAGCATATATACAGCAGAGGATGGCCTAGTTTGTCATCAATGGGAGGAGAGGTTCTTGATCCTCTGAAGGTTCTATGCCCCAGTGTAGGGGAACGCCAGGGCCAGGAAGTGGGAGAGGGTGGGGTAGTGAGCAGGGGTAGAGGGAAGGGAACAGTTTTTTTTTCTTTCTTTCTTTCTTTCTTTCTTTCTTTCTTTCTTTCTTTCTTTTTTTTTTTTTTTTGGAGGGGAAACTTGGAAAGGAGATATCATATGACATGTAAATAAAGAAAATTTCTAATAAAAAAGAAAACAAAAAAATAAAAGCAAAAATAATGACAGAAAAAATACAAAAGGACTTAGACTCAAATATAAGCCATGCCTCGCACCAGATCAACAGGGCAATAGGTTGAGGGAAACACCTAATGCTGCATACATGCTATGATGGTTAATTTGGATGGTCAGCTTGAGGTTTGCACTGATCTAAAAAAGTTTCTAAAAAAGTTTAACTGAGATTACCCTATCAGATTGGCTAGCATCTTATAAGGGTGGCCCAATTACAGTTAAGTCTGATGAAGAAGTGTTGCTCCTTGCCTGCCTTCACTTCTTGCTGGTAAGAAGTCTATTACTGCTGCTGCGGCTGCATAGCAACGCTGCTTCTGTCCTCCACTGACTTCAGACTCTACCTTCTCTGGCCTTCCACAGTAAACTAAAGACCAGCAACTCTCCGGGAAGTTTGTAGGCTTAGCTTTGTATATGTAGCTGCTACTGTTTTCTCAGATTCTCCAAGGTGAAGGCCTGTTTGGCTTGCCCAACTCCTGTTGTATAAGCAAGGGTAGTGAATCCCCTTTTTAATGTGTATAGTTGGATCAGTTCTGATCGTTTAGAGCAGAGGATCTCAACCTGTCGGTCATGACCCATTTGGTGGGATCACCTAAGACCATCTGCATATCAGATATTTGCAATACAATTCATTACAGTGGCAAAATTACAGTTATGGAGTAGCAACAAAAATAATGTTATGTTTGGGAGTCACCACAATATTAGAAACTGTATTAAGGCGTCATAGCATTAAAAAGGATGAGGACCTCTGGGCTAGAGAATTCTGATATGCTGTATAAATTCACTGATGGGTGGATAGTGGTTGCTTCTATGGGAAGCTGAAAGGTACCTGTGGTGGTCCAAATATATGGATCCCTCTAAACCACATGATGAACGTTTAACCACTAGGATGTTATGAGGAGATGAAGCCTTTGGAAAATAATTAAAGTTTCCAATCAGTGATTGTAAAACCCACATGAAAGTGATTAGTACCATCATAAAAAGACACTTAAGAGTGTCCTTGCACCTTCCATTAAGGAGGCCACAGCTAGAGACCTCATCTAAGAACCAGAAATAGGGCTTTCACCAGACACTGAAAATGCCAACGCTGGACCTCTGGCGATGACCTGGGCTGTAATTGAGTGATTGAGTTAAACCTGTAAGTTCTTCAGATGGATCTTGGCAAGGAATAAATTATTACTACTATTACTATTGTTATTATTTATTGTTATTGTCTTAGATTCACAAACTGCTTCCTTTCCTTCATTTCTTCCGTCTGTAACTCCATCTTTGCAGGTACTCTATGCATTCCGATTCTGTAATGGTTTTTCTTATATAACCATATCTCCCTCTAATCCAAGGAGCTAGCAGGGGTCTTGAGCATTGAGGGGTCGTGGAAGACAGAGAAGTGTGTTTGTTGTTTGCTCTCAGTGCATGACTCGTTTTGAGCTCTGCGAATTGCTTTGGTTCTGTTTTCAGATTTGGAGTTGAAAGTTTATTTGATGTCTTTGTCAGGTTTCTATTTTATTTCTCTATTTGAGTGCCAAGGACATATCAAGATCTGAGTTTTAAATGATGAAATATGTACTTACATTTCTTACTCTCTTTAGTCTTAGATAGCTTTGAAAAGAATGGAGCTGTGTATGCCTGTATTTACTTTACTTTTTTTTTCTTTCTTTCTTTTTTCTTCATTTTGAACCATTGTACTAACCAAGAAGGAGAAGGGGGAGGCATTAAAACCCACACTCCCAGTCCGATCACTTCTACATTGATCCCTTCAGGTCTCTGTTCTACTCATCATTTAAAGATATAAGACGTACATAAATAGCAATAAAGGTCTAATTTTACTGTGTCTTCTGTAACTTAACGTTGCCTCAGAGTGCACCACTGATTGTTGAAGAGCCACTCAGCAAATCACCAGGATTCTCATTTGCACATTTAGCCATTAATATTTCCTGACTCACATTACACTGATGACAAGAAAATGGAATTCCTGACAATGATGCCGAACTCTTTATTGTAATTATTTTCTCTTTTTTTCTGAATTTTCTTTTTTTATTAGATATTTTCTTTATTTACATGTCATATGATATCTCCTTTCCCAGTTTCCCCTCTAGATAAAAAAAAAAAAAAACCTGTTCCCTCCTCCTGCTTACCAACCCACCCTCTCCCACTTCCTGGTCCTGGCATTCCCCTACATTGGGGCATAGAGCCTTCAGAGGATCAAGAACCACTCCTCCCATTGATGACCGACTAAGATATCCTCTGCTACAGATGCAGCTGGAGCCATTAGTCCCACCATGTGCACTCTTTGGTTGGTGGTTTAGTCCCTGGGAGCTCTGAGGGTACTAGTTAGTTCATATTGTTGTTCGTCCTAAGGGGCTACAAGCCCTTCAGCTCCTTGAGTCCTTTCTCTAGCTCCTTCTTTGGAGACCTTGTGCTCAGTCCAATGGATGGTTGTGAGTCTCTACTTCTGTATTTGTCAGATACTATCAGAACCTCTCAAGAGACAGCTCTTGTCAACTGGCACTTGCTGGCACCCACAATAGTGTCTGGATTTGATGATTGAATATGGGAAGGATCCCCAGGTGGAGCAGTCTCTGGATTGTCCTTCTTTCAGAATCTGCTCCATAGTTAATCTCTGCAACTCCTTCTATGGGTATTTTGTTCCCTCTTCTAAGAAGGATCAAAGTATCCACACATTGGTCTTCCTTCTTCCTGAATTTCTTGTGGTTTGTGAATTGTATCTTGGGTATTCTGAGCTTCTGGGCTAATATCCACTTATCAGTGAGTATATACCATGTGTGTTCTTTTGTGATTGTATTACCTCTCTCAGGATGATGTTCTCCAGATCCATTCATTTCCCTAAGAATTTCATAAATTCAGTGTTTTTAATAGCCGAATAGTACTCCACTGTGTAAATGTACCACATTTTCAGTATCCATTCCTCTGTTAAAGGACATCTGGATTGTTTCCAGTTTCTGGTTATTATAAATAAGGCTGCTATGAACATACAATCTTATATCTGGTAGAGGGCTAATATCCAATATATACAAAGAACTCAAGAAGTTGGACTACAGAGAATTAAGTAACCCTATTTAAAAAATGGGGTACAGAGCTAAACAAAGAATTCTCAAGTGGTGAACACCAAATGGCTGAGAAGCGCCTAAAGAAATGTTCAACATCCTTAGTCATCATGGAAATGCAAATCAAAACAACCCTGAGATTCCACCTCACACCAGTCAGAATGGTTAGGATCAAAAACTCAGGTGACAGCAGATGCTGGAGAGGTTGTGGAGAAAGAGGAACACTCCTTCATTGCTGGTGGGATTGCAAGTTGGTACAACCACTCTGGAAATCAGTTTGGTGGTTCCTCAGGAAATTGGACATAGTACTACCAGAGGACCCAGCTATACCACTCCTGAGCATATACCCAGAAGATGCTTCAACATTTAATAAGGACACATGCTCCACTATTTTAACTATTTTCTGACACAAAAACATGTGGTATATTTTCTGAGTTTCTTTCAGCCATCCCAGCTTCCTTTCTGGAATTCAGATGTCACTCTGTAATGATATGATGGATACAGGGCAGGCAGGATACACATCTACAGATAATATCTGCAGCACGTTCAGTATTTCACTGATTGGTTAATTCTCCCTCGTATACCTACTTCTGCAACTGCTTTATCTCCCTTAATGATATTTTTTTGGGAAACGCCCATTTATCTTCATATTTACTCTCTGTAAATTACATCATGTGTCTAAGTAGTTGAAAGCATTTAGGCAACTACTCACTGTAACTGATGACCTCTGTTATGTTTTGCCAGCCAGTCAATGCATATAAAGTTATCAGCAAATGCCCACTGATGCTCATATATCCAAGAATAAAAGGTTAGAAGATAGCAAAGGCTAAACTAAACAAAAGCAGATAAATAGTCACTCCCACAGGGAGAGAAGGAAGAAGAAAGGCGAAAGCTGGAGGAGAACACAACTTCCTTGAATACAATTTGTCTTTTACTTTGTAGCTTGACTTGGTCACAACCTAAATGTGTTGAACAAATTAAAAGACACAGTTAATGCTGGGCGGTGGTGGCGCACGCCTTTAATCCCAGCACTTGGGAGGCAGAGGCAGGCGGATTTCTGAGTTCAAGGCCAGCCTGGTCTACAGAGTGAGTTCCAGGACAGTCAAGGTTACACAGAGAAACCCTGTCTCGAAAAACCAAAAAAAAAAAAAAAACCAACAACAACAAAAAAAGACACACTTAAGAAATAAATCTGAGTATCACATTATTTGTATGACCAGATGGGTGTTTTATTTTAAATAATACCACATACGTCTGGAGGAAGGAACAACTTTCAGTAGTTTTGTTGAAAATGAGTTTGTTTTTGCAATCATCTCTGGATTTAAAAAAAAAAAAAAAAGGGAAAAAGGGTTTAAATGGGGTTTCTATATAAAAAAATCAAAAATCCTATAAATATTTTTTATGGGGGGGGGGGGATGAGAGAATGGAGGAATGCAAGAATGAGGGGATCCAGAGGTGTAAAGTCAAAGAGGATTAGCACATGACAGATGCTGCAAAGGTGACTGCGAGGGCAAAACTTCTGTTGCCCTGGCTTTGCAAGGCATTTTTTGGAAAGCATCATGAAGTTGTTTGTGGAGTAGAAGAGGGAGTCAGATTTGTTCCCTGTCTCTCATTGATCAAAGTTTATCCATGAGAACTAACCAGTCCCCCTTAACATCTGGATTCTACAGAATCTGCTGGCTGCCACAGGGATGCCCTGGAACAGGAGGGTAGAGGAACAAACACTGAGGCAGACAAAACATAGCCAGGAGAGTCCTTCAAACAAGAGAACAGCTCAGCACAGGAACCCTGGCTGAATAATAAATTAAATATTATTTCAAGAGGATAAAGAATCTAACTTGGAGTAGCATCTTCTGGTGAAGAGCGATAAAGCCCATGCATCTAAGAGAAAATAACTACAATAGACTGGAACCGTCAAATAAAACCATTTGAATGAACAGACATACAGAAAGGAAACCTCAACTCTTCAGTAGCTGTATTTGGAAGTTGCTGGCCAGCAATTAGAAGTCAACAACACACTTTGTGTTTATTAAATAACTACATGTGAATAACCAATCAGTTGGGAGCAAAGCATTTCTAAGACCCCCACCCACTGACATATAGCACTGGCAGGACAGGAGATACCCAGAGGCCTGGGCACTACTAAGATCAACAAGCAAGTGCTGAAGAGATGAGAAAGGAGAAGGAGAAGCAGAATGGTGAGTGCACAATGAAGAGAAAGGAGTGAGGAACAGCGTGATGGGAGTAGCCTATACTGCCACATGAAGCTATGGTTAGGTCCTGGTGCATGCTGACCCTAGGGCCATGTCTTGGTCTGTGGCTCTGCAGCAGCAGACAGTCTGTGTCTATTTCCATGGCCCATTTTATCATCAAAGGCCATGCAGATTTCCCTGGTCTGGGCTGCTTCCTGGGGTCATTTCCATGTCTGAGGGTTGCCCATAGCTGGCCCCATCTCTCACCAGCTGCAGCACTGGGGAAGGTGGCCTCACCCCTCACCTGGAGACCACAGTAGAGCTAGCTCTGGTGATGTGGGCATGGAGAGCGGACACTGCCTATGGCCAGCTGCAGCATTGGATGAGCTAGCTGGGGCAGCATTGGGTGAGCTAGCTGGGGCAGTGCTGGAGAGCTGGCCGAGGTGTTGTGGGTGTGGGAGAGCTAGCAGGCTGAACAATTCACCTACAACCCAGGTCCAGATTCATGGCTTTGAGTTGGCCCACTCCAATGTCTACCCCATCTAAGAACTGCTAGAGTACAAGGTCAGGTCCTGAAGATATAAAGCAGCAGGATCTCCATTATACAGGGCAACAACAGGATTGCTGAGAGGAGACTTGGGGAGGATTCAGTATTGATAGTGTAACAGAACTCTGAGCCTCAAATCAGACCAATGAGTAACTGCAGTGAACATCTGTAAGTAAAGTTGTTTGGGCAAAGGGATATATGATATGACACATAAAGACACACTGCAGCTTCCAAGGCCAAATGTTATTTGTTTTGTTGTTTGGTTGCTTTCTTTGGGGGAGGTTGCAAGTGTGAAGGGCAGAAATGGAGGGAGAGAGAGATGAGTAGGATTGGGGTGTATGGTATGAGAGTCACAAAAATAATCAATAGCAGTTAAAAAACAGTCACAAAAGTAATTATCAAATGTTTTCTCTCCTTTGTAAATTTTAAATTTCATGTAGATACATAAAATCACACAGGCACATACACACACACACACACACACACACACACACATACTACATACTACACACAGACACATAAATGAGAAAGCAGGAGTCTGACAGGAATATTAGTGGGAAAGGAGAAAGGGAGATTGTCAGGATCAATGTGATCAAAATGAACAATACATTTGAACATAGTTGCCATTATAAATCCCAGCACTAGGTTTAATGCATATACAACAATGCAACATTCAAATATGGGAACAATGCAATCCATACATGATACCAGGAAGATGCAAATGGCCAAATTCAGAATCTCAGACAAATTATATGGTTCTTCAACAAATAAATGCCATCCATAAATAAGAAAGAAGAGAGAGCTCTTGCCAAAAGCTAAAGAAGACTTAAAAAGTTAACTAAGGAAGGCAAGATGTAAATCTTGATTAGATCTTGATTCAAATAAGTATTAAAATATTTTGAGACAGAAAAATATTATAAATTGTGAATTAAAAATTAATGAAAGAAAGAAATATTCTTATTAATCCTACAATTCTATTCATCAGCTGATATTTCAAGAAGGGGTCATACTAGGTAGCCCAGGCTAGATTGAAACTTGGAGTACTCCAGTGTCAGCCTCCAAGGGGCTAGAATACAGGTGTGTGCTACCACAGCTGGCTTTAAGCGACTATCTTTAATTAATTAGGCATGATAATGGAAAAAGTTATGAAACTTTAAAAGGTATTTCTGTGAAATGAGAATACTAATTAGAGTAGTATGAAAAAAGTACAAGAGATTTTTGTCTTTAAATAAACAATAAATTTTAAAAGTAAAGATGAAGCAGATGAAGTTCCCATGACTGTAAATTGAGAATCACTTATTATTTTGTTTTTTGCAGTCTTGGTTATTTCTATAATAAGTAATAAGCCCAAACATGTAAGCATACATTTATATTAATTTATAAAGCAAGTCTTTTGAAGCTAAACTACCCTGCATTATCTGAGATCATAAACTATGTAAACTGGAGCCAGATGTGAACTTCCAGCAGAGCTTTCTTGTGGGTCATGCATACTCCTCCAGGGAAACCACAAGACAATCCCAACATATACTGTCCCCATCACTAAGGTATCTGTGATCCTTAAGGCGTGATGGATCCATTCCTTCCCCAGCTCTGCTCATGCAAACCACCTTCACTCTCTCTCCTCAGCAGAAAGTGAGATAGATAGCCATGGCCACAGCAGCACATGTCTGTGGCCCACAGCAGCACCCTGAGGCTTCCTCTGTTGTTATACTCCTCTACAGAACTGTCAGCTCACAGGTGGAAAGCAGGAGGAAGGTGAACAGCTATCCCTCTTTGTGCAAATGCAGCATTAAATTCCACTCCCCAAGGGAACTGAGCCCCTAGAAATGCCGCTCTGAACAGCAATGTTGAATAAAGAGTCTTTCTTTGTTACTTGAGTCTATGAGAGCCTGTGCAAGAATGGATGGTTACTAGTAAGTTCATGAACACAGGTAAACAAGGACAAGTGCCTTTAAAACTATGTTTATTAAGGATGGTGACATAGGGCTTCTGCCTTTGATTATCTATAGTTACTGCATGGGACAGGGTGATGAAGGTAAAAAATGGCTCCCAATAAGTGAGTCCAAAGTAAACTTCAACTAAATTCTTCATTTCACTTCACCTCACACATCAATCCACTACTTCGGTAGTAATTAAGATTTCTTGTATGGTATAAGGATTTCCCTGTAATTGAACTTTCAGAATCTCAAGTCTCAAAACACACTCTTAGACAACAAAATCATCATGTCTTTGATTCTGTTTCTCCTAGACAGAGACGGGGATTATTGAATCTCGACTCATTATGCCGAGAATTCATGAATGTCACTTGCAAAACTTTACCACTTCGATTTTTTTTTTTTTTGGTTTTGTTTTGTTTTGTTTTGTTTTGTTTTGTTTTGTTTTGTTTTGTTTTTGAGACAGGGTTTCTCTGTGTAGCCCTGGCTGTCCTGAAACTCACTCTGTAGACCAGGCTGGCCTCAAACTCAGAGATCCGCCTGCCTCTGCCTCCCAAGTGCTGGGGTTAAAGGGGTGCGCCACCACCACCCACCACTTCTATTTTTTAATGTCTGTAAACCATACTTGCTAAAAACAATGTAAATTACTGTAAGTAACAACAAAGCTAAGAGCTGTGGGATCACTAAGAATATTGTCTTTGACTAAAATGTCTGTCTGCTTGTATGTCACCCTTTCCCCAGCTGTAGACACTTTCACAAGACCCACACATACAGAAAGACAAGAAAGTAGGAGGCTAGTGTGGAGAAAGAAGAGGTGGCAGCAGAAGTTGAGGAGATAAGAGCTAACACTAGGGAGCCACACAATCAAGATATATATGTGTGTGAAAGTGGCCCAAAACTGAAATTAATACATGCCTTTTAAAAGGACTTTCTACAAAAAGCCCACTTTGCCAAATAACTGAATAATCACATCTCACAGAGTGAAGGATTCCACACATGTGCCAATTTTATTCCTGTTCTAACAATGAGAGACACCAAATAAGAGCCTTGTTGTTTGGGATGACATAATTCTCTCTGATCACCGACAATCTCCTGATTTCTCCTTCCAGCCATTGCGAACTGGGAAGGAGAGCTTGGATTCACTGGCTTGGGCACACAGAAGAGTTAGAAGGAGGAACCAGGTTCCAGCAAGAAAATAAAGAGCCCCCACTACTAGTTCCCTAAAACAGACTTAATATGTGCACCTAATGCCATAGTCAGGTCAAGCACTGAGCAAGCAAAGGGAGTAAGCCAGCCCATAGCATAGCTGCTGCAGATAGTGAGGAAGAACACAGTGCTGACATCCGAAGGACATCCAGGAGAGATCACACTCACAGAGTCGAGAGCTGCCTAGTGGGCGATGACAGTCAAGGAGAGTCAGATGCTGCTTCAGAAGCATGCAAAGTAGACATAAGGTGGCAGATAGGGCTAAGCTTTTACTCTTCCTCTTTAATTTTTCTTTTACCAGAATGCCATCGTTGCCCAACACAATACAAGTTACTTGGCAAAAAGAGATGAAGTTGCAACATGCAATATTTTTAAAGAGTAGCTTCCTACAATACAGAGCAGATGGGGATGCAAGTCGCAGGTAAATACACAGTCAAACCCAAGCTCCTGTTTTGTTTGTTTGTTTGTTTGTTTTAACTTATTGCTGATATCCCTACCAACGAAGAGCGGGCTCTTAATTACATTAGTCAAATTGCACTCCTTATCTGGGCACAGTTAATTGTGTCGTTCTAATCGATCACAGAGTGTTCTGGCCACTGGGAACATGTGATCTAAAGAGGCAGCTGCTACTACCCCAAGGGGCTAAAAATCAAATGGATTTTCCAAGGTCTTCAATAAACCATTGCAGGAATACTAACCAGAAAATCCCTGATCTGAAGTCCAGGGTAACATTTTTTTTCCCACTACATATTGTTGACCCTTCCTTGGCATTTTCCAACTCTGGGTGTCAACAGTAAAATTCTGGCATTTCTCCAAACCCTTAAAGGACCTTAAAGTGTATAAACATAGTTGACAATACCTGTGCAAAGTTACCTTTAAAAGCTCCTACTCATTTTCTGGGATGCCTTTTTTAAAAAAAAGAAGAGAGATTATTAGTAATGTATTTCAATCCAGATCTACAAGAAAGAAAGAAATGAGTAAACACTTGGAATGAAAATTTAATTTCCTTGAAAATCACCATTTTTAGATTGCACACTGAAAACTATGCCTGCGCCTCCTTGGACCTGAGAATCTGCTAAAGTAAATATAATAGTTCACTTATTAAATATAAAAAAGTGAAGAAATCAACCATTCTGTGGGAATACAGTGAGACAGAACATGAGAGAGGATATCAGAATTCAAGTTACATCTTCACTAGCACCGCAAATGTCTTCCACATCAAACCACAATATAAGAAGAAATTAGAATGTGGGGTGACATTAAGAAAAAAGCCAGGGCAATTCCTGGGTGCTAAATCCTGTGCTTTGGCTCAGCTATACCAACATACTTTTCCTATATCCTTCTCTAACTTAAAAGACAGAAGCAAAGTACTCAGTCCCTCTTCTCTTAGAAGAAACAAAACTGATCATAAGGGGACAGGAGTGTCTGCCAATGAGTTCACCCAGTGAAGTTGGGACGTCTGAAAGTACAGCATATGTAACTACTTCTTGGGTCTGGAAGGAAGGGGCCTGCCTGCAAGGGGGCCGCATATGCACAGAAGCCTGTCTAACAGGACAGCTTTGCTTATTAACCTCTCTCTACTGTTAAGCTCAGCAAAGCAAGCTACCCCGGTCTTGAGGCATGACATCCAAAAGAGAGCCCTCAGCTTTGTGTTCTACTTATCATCAGTTCTACAAAGCAATGTCTGGCTGTCTATATACACAGAGCTCAAAATCAGCCCACCAAACACATATCTAGACACATGTACTAAACTTGAGGTGTCCAAAATAAAAATTTAGCCAACTCTCCATACTTAACTATGAAAGGACAAATACTGGCCATGAGCAGACACAGGAGAGACTAAGTTTCAATCTCAGGTTCTCACTTAACAATAAGACAGTGATTTAAAACTGCTAACACATGCTACCTGGTTAGGCTCTAAACTTGACACCCTGAGCGTAGCCTAAGTAGTCCCTATTAAAAAACATGTGTGAAAACGTCCAGGACAGAAATAAAACTGGCAAATAACCTATGGAAGAGAATGGGAGAATAAGGAAGAAATACAAAGGATTAACCTGAAGATCCCCTCACCGATTGATAAGAACACTCTGCTACTTTTGAAATATTTTAAATGCCATCCCCTCCACCACCACCGCCACCCCCTCACTACACGTTGGGGCAGCAACACTTGAAAGGCAGAAATGAGAACAGTTGGGTGGAAGATGTGGCTGTTTGTATCTTCACCTGGTAAGACTCCAGGTATCAGCAAACTGGTTGAAGTTGGCAGCCAACCAAACATTTCCAGCAAAATAAGGAATTCCACCCCCCAGTGAACAGAAATAGGAAGGGTTAAAAGGAGGTTACCACTCTTTAGAAGATAAAGCAGAGAAAGGTAGAGTGTGAAATTGTGGCTTTTGCTCATTAGCTCCTCTGAATTCATTGGTTGTTTTCTCTGTATATTAGTTGATAAAGTGTGATAAGCCACTAAACTGATGTTTTAATATGAACTTCGATGATGTAGCATAGACTCTACTTCTTTGCTATAATTATTTCCTAACCTTGATAATGCATCTTTAAATGGCTGTCTTCCACTTTCCCAGTGTACTCATTAAAATAATAAGCAATTCTGTGGCTAGAGAACATATTTCTAAGGGATTAAGAAACTGGAATGAAGTGATTAAAACCCTCAGAGAGAAGCTGGGGTCCTAATTAAGCTGTTCTGTATGCAAGAATTGCTCAAACTTTAAAGCATATGCATGTTTAAAAATATTTGTAGAATTTACTGAATTAATTATAAGGTATTGCTTTTCATCAGAGAAGTGATCTTGTGTTATATTTAGCTTGTTTATTCATATGTATCTTAAAAACACATTGAAGGGTTATGTTTAAATGGATATAAACAAGAATACTCATAATGTACAAAACACCATAGTTAGGTGGGAAGAACACAAAGATACCCTTCAACTTACTGGCCACCTTTTGGAGAATTCTTTTTTTTTTTTTTTTTTACATTTTTTTATTAGATATTTTCTTTATTTACATGTAAATTTCTCCTTTCCCAGTTTCCCCTCCAAAAAACAAACAAACAAACAAACAAAAACAACAAGAACAATCCCCTTTTGCCTCCCCCCTCCCCATGCCTGCCACCCCACCCTCCCCCACTTATTGGCCCTGGCATTCCCCTACACTGGGGCACAAAATCTTCACAAGGCTGAGGTCCTTTCCTCCTATTGATGATTGAATTGTCTGCATTCTTCTCTAAGTAACTTTTCTGTAGTGTCCTCCCACCTGAGGTAGAACATCTTCCCCCAGGTTTTCAGTTAGCCATCCCTTGTTTGATGCCCTGTGCGTCTGTCTTTCTGAAGCACAGACAAGTGGAACAGCCTCTTTCTCATCCTCATCCTCATCCTCATCCTCTTCTTCCCTACTTCTCCTCTTGAGGCATGCAGTTTTATTCAACTCCATGCAATGACTCCTCTATATCCATCTACTCACTGTGATTGACAAGGTTCTCTGCCTCAGCCCTGATAAGCCACACCAAGCTTTATCAATAGCTCTGATCCTTCCTGATGGGGCAGTTCCGTATTTTTCCGTTATACGTAGTCAGACTATAATTTCCTATCACTAAAGCTCTGCTTTGCTTTCTTCCCAGAGTAACTAAAGAGTTCTAGGGAGGACATAGGCCCATAGGATGTTACCATTGGCTCTATACTTTATGATAAGCTTCCAGGGATCTTGCAGCCGGGTTCATAATCAAGAAATTAGCCCTAGCCTACCTAACAATTACCCTCTATTTTGATGTAATGTTTTCCTAAATAGCTACTTCCTTGATTTTGCTTCAGGTTACGAACATGATTTTTTTCCTGTAAATATGTTAAGTGTGAGTCTATAATTTTTAAAAAGGATCTACATGTGATTTTATAATGTTTCAAGGTAAGCCCACCAGAGAGACCATCACACAGACATTTGTAAAGCTAAAAGGAAAGTCTTTTGCCAGCCAGCGACTGCATGAGGAATGTGCCCAAATCATGCAGCCCTAAGCCTTCTAGTCCTTTGTCTTTTGGGGCACAAAAATCATGTTCTAGTTGTCACACTTCAGTTAGCAGAACTACAGAAGCCAAAAAGCAAGGTGAGTACATTTTCCTACTCAGTAAGTTATTTCTTGATTAAAGCTTCGACTCTGCCATCTGTGTAGTATTGACTTACCTCTCAATGGCCGTCTGTGTTCTCAGCATGCAAAACAGAGACCATAAAGGCATCACACTGCTCTTATCCCAAAATGCACCCACCTTCCACATGTTCATCTCCCTGCTCAGAGAACATAAGTAAAAAAAAAAAAAATTGTACTGGATAAGCAGATGATACTGTCTCCAAACTCCAATCCCACTATTTAGAGAAAACTGTCCTTCCAATGAGCCCGTGTCTTCCCACCCCAGGAGGATTCTGTGGCATATTCCATCCTAGAGGCCATTTAATATAACTTCCATTTTCAACCATTCTTATAGTTAGGGTTTATACTGCTGCAACAAAACACCAAAAAGCAAGTTGGAGAGGAAAGGCTTTATTTGACTTACATTTCCAGATCCATCATTGGAGGAAGTTAGGATTGAAACTCAAGCAGGAAATGATGCAGAGACCGTGGAGGGATGCTATTTCCTGGCTTGTTTCCCATGGCTTGGGATCCCGGGAATGGCACCACCCACCGTAGACTGGCTAGGTCCCTCTGCCATTGATCACTAATTGAGAGAATGCCTTACAGCTGTATCTCCTGGGAGCATTTTCTCAACTGAGGCTTTCTCCTCTCTAATGACTCTAACTTGTGTCAAGTTGACATAGAAAACCAGCCAGTACAACAATAGACCTGATAACATTGTCCTATGAAGATTTATTTCCTTAACCTACTCTTTCAAGAGAAGCTACATCACTAATTTGCTCACAGCCAGACCTAAAGAGTTTGAGGTCAGAGAGGTCTGCAATCAAGGAAGAGTTTGGATGGAAGGCACTACACATGGAAACGTCTGAACTTGGTGAGTCCCACTTCAAAACTTGCCCTGCATCCTTGACTGTTAAAGATTAGCCTGAATCAGACTTCTAGTTGGAGAATAATGAAATCCCTTTTGCCCATCTTCCAGTTGTCCCAAATCTCCTGGAGCCTCTCCTTTGTCATTCAGGAACTGTATAATCTTCCTTCTCCCCATGCAAGAGAAGGAGCTGAGACAAGTCTATCTCTTCCAAAATAATAGACTTCTTCATTCTTATTGCTTTGTTTATATTAGTTTGGGGAAATCTGGTACAAGTGAAAGCAGCAAGCAATCAAACAGGCGTTAAACTAGGTCTCTCTATAAACCCTAAATGAAAAACACAGCTAGCTAGCTCTAGCTGCAAGTTGCTTTCTGTGCTGCTCTGAACTCAAAAAGTAGGAGTTCTACACTATTTGTATGCAGTAGTTGGCATTTATGGAACTACTGTACAACTATAAAAATATCATCAGCATCTTAGTATGTTCACATTTATCATCCATCTATGTCTCTGAATGAACAAGAAAGAAAACTATACTCATGAATGCCACAGACCAAGAAATGCATTTATATTGAAGGGAAAATTAAATAGATATTCTTAGAGAAGATTCAGTAAGACTTACTGGATCATGGATGATAGTACATAAACACAGGAGACCAAAAGTATTACAAAGACAAATGTCAAGTGTTGACAGTATGTATCTTGCACTTGACTCCTGGTCACTTGTACAGATTGCTTAATGTTATGATGTCTTCCTTGATCAATCCCCACCCTATTTTTTGAGATAAGGTCTTTCACTTAACCTGGAGCTTGTCAGTTGGTTGTACTGGCTGGCCAGAAGTCCTGAGAGTTTGCCTATTTGGAATTTTGGGATGTATTCCTCACTGTATAGTTAAAGTAACATCACAGTTAATAAATCTATTGATAATAATAATTATTATCAATAATATAACACAATATAATAAATCTATTGATATATTAATTGATGGGTTTTTCTTATAAATTTATAAAATTGTATCATGTACATCCATTGTAGATGACACTGCTAACAAGGACAGTTCATCTAACTATATACCATATATTAAGTGTAAGATTTTTGAAAGCTAATTTTGTGAACTTGCTTCAAAGAGAGATTTTACAGTCACTTTTTTTTTTTTTTTTTTTTTTTTTTTTGGAGTGTAGGGATGTGTGCATGGAGGCCAGAACTTGAAATCAGATGTCTTCCTTGATCAATCCCCACCCTATTTTTTGAGATAAGGTCTTTCACTTAACCTGGAGCTTGTCAGTTGGATGTACTGGCTGGCCAGAAGTCCTGAGAGTTTGCCTATTTCTCCCCCACCCCACCCTCATGCTGGGCTTACAGGCGCCTGATGATGCCTCTGGATTTTGTACATGGCTTATGGGGATCAAACTCAAGTCCTTGTCCTGGAAACTTCACATAGTCACAATTTTTTTATGTGTAAGGGTATGTGCATGGAGGCATGCACCTTCACAATCGAGTCATTTCCACAACCATTAACCTCGATTTTAATACTAGAAAATCTAGCTCTCCAGAGCTGACAATTTCATGTTCTATCTGTCACTGGAGCTCAGTGTTTGTGGCTCCTTGATGGGGTTCGTGTACCTCCACCTAGCTATTCCTAGCTTCCATCACTGTTTTGTACTTCTCAATACTTGATCTTGCTAGCTCTATTCTAACATCCTTGTGATGGGAAAGACAGAATGACTGGCCGCATTATTAGAAGGGAAGAGATTAAACTTCAGGAAAGGGTTTGCCACAACACAGCACAAGCCAAAGCCTGGGTGAAGAGATATAGGTTCTAGAGAGCACAAAGTTTTCATTCATTCATTCACCCACAACTATATTCCTTGAATTCCTGATTTATTTATTATATGTTCCACCAAATGTATCCTAGTAATCTGTTCTGTGGAACCTTAGGACCGGCCAGTGGGAATTCAGAGTACATAGGTAGAAATGGCTTGTGTCTTGAAGGAGTTTTCAAATTGACACATTTAAAACTTTAAACTGCACATTGGAGAACTGTTGTAAAAGTGTCTACAAAGTCAAAGAAGGTTAGAGTTCGAAGAGGGCTCAGCCAGAGGGACGAGAGAAGATTTTCTAAGAAACCAGATGACAAATGAGTTGGGATGCATATGGACACAGAGAGAAGCGAGCAGATTCCAGGGAGAACAAGAGATGCATGTGAAAGTGAGTCTAAGACACTAATTGAGAATCAGCAGTGCAGAGATAGAGATATTTAAAAGAAACACATGGAAGACTGGGGCTGAAGAAGGTGTATCAGTAGGATTCTGGCTTGCCAGGTCCTACAGTCTTGACAAAGGTAGTATGTGCCATCTTTACCTAGGTACCATGAGAGTTCATTGATAGCTTTGTAGCCGTTAGTAAGAAGAGCACAGGGCTATCAAGATTATTTGACACATTTTAATTTATTTCTCAGCCTAGTCAGTAGAAAAAACATAATCTGTAGATGGAGACAGGTAGGAGATGATACAGGGTAAAGTTGAGGTGTCTTGTTCTCGGGCAGGGAGGCCCTGAGGGAATTTAATCAAAAGACCCAAAAGTAAGCCTCTGTTATGGTTTGAATGTGATATGTCTTTGGGCTTGTATATTTGAACATCTAGCCACAGATAATGGTGCTGTTTTGGAGTATAGAGGTTTCTTTTCCTGTTGCTGTGATAAAACGCCCTGTCAAAAGCAATCTACGGAAGGAAAAGTTTGTGTTAGCCCAGTCCGTGATGGTAGGGAAAGCATGGTGGTAAGAATTTGATTAGTCACACTGTCTCTGCAGCCATGAAGCAGAGGGAGATAAATGTAGTATTTAGCTCATGTTCTTCTGTTTTCCTTCAGTCCAGGACTTTAACCCAAGGAATGCTGGGCACTGCTATCCATAATTCTTTCTGCTTTAATTAATCCAACCAAGATAATCCTTCACAGGTCTGTTGAGAAACTGATATAAATAGATAATCCCTCACTGATGTGCCCAAGGGCTTATCTCCTAGACAATGCTAGATCCTGTCAAGTTGACAATCAATATTAACGATAATAGCGAGCCTATGGAACTTTCGTGACTTAAAACCACCTAGCAGTCTGACAATATCCATTGTCTGCAGACTACCCCAGCTCTGTTATAACTCTTCATTTCACAGGCCACTGATATGTGAACAAGTTATACACAAGCCACCGATACCCAAGCAGTCACACCTCCCCTGACATAATGAACTATTTTTCTCTCTAAGTTTTGAACAAAAAGAAGTTTTTCTTTATCCCTTATATGGATTTGTCAGTGAATCATTGCAGTAGCAAGAAAAGTAATGTGCCAGTCATCCAGATATGGAGAACAAATAATTTGCAAGGCTGGACAATAATAAATCATGGTGCAAAAAGCAAAGCTTATGGAAGAACATGCAAAAAAAAAAAAAAAAAAAAAAAGAAAAAAGAGAGAGGAAACCAAACCATGGGGTTAAGTGATTAAAAGCTGGAAATACCGTGAACTCCTTAAGAAGCAGAGTAATACATCGGATCAACAGGAGTGCCAGGTGGAAGCTAAAGCGTCTATACAGAATAAAGATCACGGCAGCCTATATTAGCTCCTACTCTAGGTGAGAGTCTTTTTATACGACTCTAACTCAGAAAGGAATCACCTAGCAATGCTGGCTGACCCAGGACTCTCAGCGCAACAACATGCAGTGCCAAAGAGGACCTAACAGCATCCACAACGCGGTTAACATTTCCAGGTCCATAGCTGAAAACAAGATGCTAATGGGGAAAGCTCTACAGAGAGGCCCTATTAACACTGGTAATCACACGCGCTTTAGCTGCTTCAAACCATCAGCAAAGAACAGAAAGGAAATTATAAGGCTGAATTAAGGATATCTCAAGAGAGGGATGAAAATAATGAAAACTGTGTTGACTATGAACCAAAACCAATTAACTCTGCAACAGTGCAGCAGATGATAAATTCCACTAATGTGCTTTAAAACAGAAAGGGAGAAAAACACTAAAGTTATTCCTTAGCACTTAAACAAAGAGACCATGGCAAAATAAGTTGCCTTATTTATGCTCTGTCAGATTGTAATCTGATCTTTGTGACAAAGAGTCTCTCCTTTATGTTTGTGTTGTGTTAGTGCATGCAGCAAGCCGCCACCACCAGACTCTCAGACTCCTCCTCATATGACTTGCCTTCCCAATGTTTGCCCATGACAAGAGAGAAGTAGAAATCATTACCTTTTAGTGAAGAATTCTCACCTCTCTTACTTGCTTCATGGAGTTATTTATTTCCACCTTTGTTGTACAATTTCCTAATCTTACTATCTGACGCCTGGACAAAGCCTATGTATTTGATAAGACCTCTCAGTACTGATCTAGCCCCTTATTGCAGTAGTTTTCAACCTGTGAGTCATGACCTCTGTGGGGATAGAACGACCCTTTCACAGGGGTCACCTAAGACCATCAGAAAATACATCATGATTCATACAGTAGTAAATTACAGTTATGAAGTAACAACAAAAGAAATATGGTTGGAGGTCACCACACCATGAGATACAGTATTAAAGAGGCCCAGCATTAGGAAAGTTGAGAATCACTGCTCTACTAGCTGGCCTGGGGTTAGAACCAGGGCAGTCATAGAAGGAGTGAATGCTAGCAGTCTTATGGCCATTATTTAATAGAAGAAAGCTCAGCTGGATTTCTGGCTGTATAGAAGACTGATGTTAAAACAGTGATAGCTTACCTGTGATCCAAGTTCATAATCTAGCTGCTGAAGGATCCAAGATGGAAAAAGCCAGAACTGAGAGGCAGAATGAAACCTGGTTTGAAGCCAGGCCTGGTTCTGAACTCAATGGTTTGAGTCAATATGTCTTCCTTTATGCTTGATCCAGATTAGATTGACTCTTCTGTCTCTGAACAGATAAGAGTGTTTATCAGATGTAAAGATGCCTCTCATACACTGCCTCTAGTATCTCATTTGCATAATACTCATTATATGTTTCAGCCAAAGACCTTGACTGGAGACTGTATGTGTATGGAATAAACAAAGTCAGCAGGGTGAAAAAAAAAAAAAAAAAAAAAAAACTAAAAGTGATGTGAAACATGAGAGACAAATCCAGGGAGTTGGGAGCAGTGGAAGCCTGTGGAGCTTGTGGCTGAGAGTCACTCATACCCCAACTATTAGAGATACCAAGGCTGTCAAACTCCAATAGGAGCATGATCTGGTATAATCCACAGATCAACTATTGTACTCCTTCATGTATAAAGGAATCAACTGTTATTTTTATACTAGTTTACAAAAGTTGTATGATGCTATAAGACTAGTGTCTAAATCCAGATCTCCTTAAAACATCTCAAGATGATCAAAAGCTAATATCTCTCTCTCTCTCACACACACACACACACATACACACACACACACACACACACACACACACTCATGTGTGCCCACACGGGGGGGGGGGTGCAGATAATTAGGTTTTGCTTCTATAAATCACACTGGAAGCTTAATTCTGTTTAGGGAAGTGACTTTTTAAAAACTTTCTGTTCTGAAATAAACACAGATTGAAAGGAAGTTGCAAAAATAGAGAGCAAGGCCTTGTGTAATCCTAACTACTCAGGAAGCTGAAACAGGAGGATTAGAAATTCAAAGACAGCTAGACCAAGGGCAAGTTCAAGGTTGAGCAACTTAGTGATGCTCTGTCTCAAATTTTAAATATAATATAATATACAATGTATTCATATGCATATATTATTAAGCTGGGGCCATATCTGAGAGGTAGGGCACTTGCCTAACATGCATGGGACCTTGAGTTCAATCCCCAGTATACAAAAGCAATAACGAAGAACAGAGAAATCCTGTAAGTCCTAATTGTCTCTACTAACCCTCCCCTGATGACAAATATCCTGCACAACTATAGCACAATGTCCAAAGCAAGAACTTGATCCTCAGGTAATCCACAGAGACCATGTGGTTTCAGCCAGCATTGTACGTCTTTATGTGTGCACCCACTCTTGTATGCTTTTCATCTGTCTAAGGTACAAGACCCAGACCATTTTTTCCTAAGATTCCCTAGTGCTGCTTCAATGGTTATGGCCACAGCCACACCTACTCCCACCCCCAATCCCTGGTAAACACCAATCTGTTCTCCACCTCTGCAATTTTGTCAAAAATGGAGTCATATTGCCTGTAACCCTCTAACACAGACTTCTTTTTCACTCTACATTATTCCCTTGGATTTTGCCACATTGCCACATGTACAAGTAAGTTTTCTTCCTATGGATAAGCAGAATGTCATGGTCAGTATGGATCCTCCGTCATTCACTCCCCACAAAGGAACCACAGTTGCTTCCAACTTAAGGCCATAAAGAATAAAACTTCTGCATGTATTCTGTGTTCGTGTTATTGTGGGAAGACACATTTTTATTTCTCTGAACTGAATGCCCAAGAGAGCAATCAGGAAATGATTTTAAAAGACAGAACCTTCAATCACCTCCCACATCCCAAAGCCCTTGCTTTTCTGCTCTCTGCCTCCGACATTCTTGGGCTTCAAAAGGCAATGCCCTCACTGTCGTCTCTAATCAATACCAGATGCTACTTCTAAACCTTGGCTGAACTGAGTGGGATAGTATGCTTCTCTGGTTCTTTAACTTGTATATTAAATGTTTTTCCAACCTGCTGCCTGGAAACAAGCTGTCCAGAGAGCAATGATTGTTATCTCTTCGTGACAAGGAGAAACTCTGGGTACCAAAAAGGGTCACTTGGTGGCTGCAAGCAGCCTCTGCACTCTGATTCATGTTTCACAAGCTATCAAATAGTTCCTCAACTTGCAATCAGGAAAGATGGTCTTGCAAGAACGCCTTGGAAATGCTAACATTTGAGAGTTCAACATGGCAGGGACCTAGAAACATATTGCTTCTTAGAACTGTACTGTTACATGTCTGGTAAATTATATTTATGACAGAAGTAGGCAAGGCCTGAGGTGTGATTTAATTATTGAATGCTAATGAATATGTTATGAATGAGTTGTCAGATTTACTTGTTCCTGAGAGACAGAAAAAAAATTCCTAAGGGAAACATATTCCACAGGCCACAGAGGAAGGAAAAAATGTACTTCCTGCGGCATACAATCCCCCTTGCTTTATGTGACTCCCTTTCTCCATCCTTGTTTTTCATAGTTGTTTCTGAACATAACACATTTAGATGTTGCATACCCAGCAGTGCTCTTGGATAAAGAAGCTGAACCTTCTAGATTCAGACACATCAACCCCAAACCCCACACTATGCAGTATATAACATGGGAATAGAGAAAAACACGGTTTCAGTCGTTTCTTCCATAACGCTTATGTATGCAGGCCCCGTGCTAAACACATGTGAATCACAGGAGGGAAGGAGTTAGATTTAAAATCCCTTCCTGCAGATCAGACAAAATTCAGTGTAGTAAGATCAGTTATGTGGTAGCAGTGTTATGGGGTGGGAAGGGCTGTCACCTTGATTTGAGCTACTGAGATGCCTCCTGATATAAAAACACAAACTGACCACCGAGAGATGCGACAGAGTAGACATTTGAAGAGAAAATAATGGAGTAGGTCCGAAAAGCATTATAGGTGGAGGGCACAGAGTACATTTTTCACAATGTGGCTTTTCAGCCACTGGGAATGGTATGAACTAGTCACTGTTCTTGAGTGTGAGGAACTCTATGAGCTAAAGATAAAGAGCAGGCAGGACCCAGGATGCGGATGGTCTGTCAGGAAGGGTTGGGAACTTTTAAGTAACCTTTAACCCTGAGCACTGATGATAATCAGGATTGGGTTTCTTGTTTGGTTGCTTAATTTATCGTTTTGTTTTTCTGAAATAAATCCTTGTGGATTTGGGGGAAATGAAACATATATTTCCTTGAGAAACATACAAACAAGACAAAATATGGTTAGGTTGTCAGTTAAGGTTCAAAATTAAGAGTTAAATGTAGAACTCTTGATCCCTTAGACAAATATTTTCAAGGTAAAGCTCCTCAGGATTCTGTTCACTCTAAATACCCCACACATGTCATGCCCCCTATATGTGACCATCTCTAGATCCCACATGATGTCTTATCTGATGTCCTATCCTCCCATCCCAAAGCAAAGGTCCCTCCATCACTCAGAACCAAATAGCTCTTTATAGAGCACTCCAAGGCATTTGATGTGCTGCTATGTTTTTGACTTTATACATCTATCTTCATGTTAGGGTGAAGTCCTTAAGGAAGTCTCTCTGTCTCTCTGTGTGTCTCTGTCTCTGTCTGTGTTTCTATCTCTCTGTCTCTCTCTCCCCATGAGTGTGTGTGTGTGTGTGTATCAGTTTTGCCTCTTCATTCATTCATTGAATAAGTATGTATTATGAGCTTTTTCATGTACTCATCGACATAAGCTTAAGAGATGTGTCAGTCATTAGAAAAGTCTACCTCCCTTGGCTTCTTGGAGTCCATATTATAAAAAGCAAGATGGGAATGGGACAGCATTTCCTGAGTCCTAAAAGGAGGAGTTTTGAGTTCCCAGATTCTCCAGAGAATGAATTTTATGAGGAGATTGGAGTCTATTGACCAGTATTGCATTTAGTCTAGACAAGACCACCTAAAATCTACCTTAGGCTGTTATAAAGGGCAAACTCACTCCTCCCCACTCCTAACTTCCCTGGATGCTCAACCATGCTAATAAAATACTGTCTAGAATGTACATCTCAAGTTTGCTAGATCTGAAGTTATATCTGGCATTGGGAAATAGTAGCATGCATTTCTCCAGCAGCAAACCCCTTTAATTCTAAACTTCAGAATCTAAAGAAAAATAAATAAGATTTGAAAATATATGTGAGCTCCCCTCACATATATTGTCCTTTGGGCTGCCATGTCACCGATGATCAAGGCCACCCCTTTGGAGTCCTAGAATGAAAGATTCTTCAATGTTTATGAGTCTGGGACTCAGGTCCTTGGGTCAGTGCAGGGGTCCGCCCACTAATCTCTTGTTTCTAACTATATGAAATTCTGAAAGAACTCATTGATGTTCTCTGCTACTGGGTGTTATAAGGAGTCCATCCACTCATCTCGATAAGTTTATCTCAGTTTTAGACTCCTAGTTTGAGTGTTTCAGAGATCATCTCTTCACTCTGAGCTCCTAGGTCCTTTTTATCTGAATATTCCCCACACTAGTGGGACAATCAGTTCTAAAGCCCTCAATGTCTTTACCTTTATGAAACAGGAGGCCATTTGGAATCGTCTCCTCCAAAACTAATCTCGTCTCGTCGACACTGACCTGGTTCTAGATACATTTAAAAGTACATAACACAGTTATTTTCTCTTTAAGATGTACCCCCATTTGTAGTCTAAGAAATTTCCAAATTGTCCTAGACCAATACTTCCTAAATGTGCTTACTGATAAGGATCACATAGAATGCTTGAAGACAGACTCTCAGGCACTCTCCCTTCAGAATTGAGTTTCCTGCACCTGGGTAGGGAAGGAGACATTCAGACTGATTTCCAGTTCTCAGGGGAATCTCTTCGTCATCAGTTAGGGGGCATTAGCTCAGCCCCCCACATAACAGATATTAGTTTCACCTTTGTAATTAGAAGAGTACTGAAAAATCTCTAACCTGAGTTTCAGGCCCTTAAGCGAAGAGAATTTTTAGAAATAGCTCACTTCTTTGTATTTAGGAAAATCTCTACCCTAGTTGCAGTTTCTTCCACTTGTGGGATCAGTGAATGGCCTAGCTGGGTGTAAACATTTCCTGCACAGCTGCTAGATCATCTGGATAAAGCCCCAGTGGTTATGTTACCCTGGTCTAGTAGAGAGACAAAGATAAGAGCATGGAAAGGATGGACAAACCTAGCAATAGGGAGATGGGATGTGAAGTGCTGGGCTCTAGATAGGACACAGCAATTGCAATCATGAACTCAGTGATAGGTGCAGTTGCTTACACTGGTCTGGCACAAGACTAAGCCTGTGAACAGTCAGCCATACATATGCCTTCCTGTTGAGTTACTGGCTAATAGATGCTGGGGGAGGGGGAGTCATTGACTTCTGTTGTCTATCACTGATGAGCTCATCAGCCTCCAACATCCATAGCCACAGCTGTGAGGACAGTGGTGGTTAAGCTCAGTGGCTCCCAAAACAAAATTAAAACAACAAAAGCAAAACAAAGGGACTTTCAGGAAGGGGGATTGACAAGGGCAAAGGGAAGGGACAAGAGACAGTTGGGTGAGATTATTAGAATAGAATGCATTCCATAAATATATAAAATCATCAAAGAACAAAGTCTTACTAACAAAACCAAAGACTGTGCTACATAGGCTAGAATGCAAATAGAGTGTACTTTACTGAGTTCAGGGAGAACTATGTAGGGAGAATAAGAAAGGCCTCTGGGAGGAAGTAATGTCTGAGTTGATCTATGGATCTCCTGAGTCTGTTTCCTCATTATACACAATGAGAACCCAAACTTTTATGGCTGTGCTCCCCTGTGTAAATAAAACAAGTTGCCCTAATGTATCGTTGGCTCTAACCAAGTGCTAACAGCCTAAGAAAGTATGGAGCAGCCATCATCAATATGCCCTAACCTATTAGTCTAAATATAAGCGTAGATAACCCCAGGTACTAGTTCCTCTTTTGGCCTCCAATTTTTCCCACACTGCTTCAGAGCAGGAATAGGCCTCCTCTGCTTTCTGTAACATTTCTTATCCTGTGTCCAATGCTCAGCTGAATGAGACCAGCTGTGTTTTATTTAAATTGAATTGACACACACAGAGGTCTCTATTTTGTAAGACGCACAGAATCATGAATCAAATCAAGAACCTAATGTGGAGGTTAGATTCCTCTCGTTTAATTACCCTAGCTTTATACTGTATGGTAGGGAGGAAATCTGGAGTCTGAAGCCCTCTTACCGGCCTAATCAGCAGCAGCTAATGAAGATTTAAAATGAACACTTCCTGCTTTCCTTTCCTGAAACAGAGGTACCAGGTCATTTTTCTAGCTGATAGCTAATTTATTAAGAAAAATAATTTAATGGGATTAAAATTCTTCCTTTGATGGAACATTGCTTGTAAATCAAAGTCAGAGCAATAAATCATCTTAAAGTTTTTATAACATGAGAAGAAAAATAAAACCTCTAAAATTGAAACACTGATTTCCTCTGATTACAAAAAAAGGAAAACTGGCTTTGCATGTGATGAGAAGGGTTGCTTGTTGGATTTCCACATTTGATGTGGGTAAGGAACTTCAGTTTGGGATATTTGGTCTGGTCCGCTTCATTTGTCGATTTTAGCTCTTATGGTGTCTTCAGACTTGGAAGACATTTTTAGGAGAGAAAGAAATACATTTAATGTACATTTTTACATGAGACTTGTGCTGGACTGAACTGATTATAAAGTAGACACAGTAGAGGGTGAGCCAGAGGCAAATCTCATTATTATGAAGCATTAAAGAGGAACACACACAGTCTAGCTTTTAAATGGCCAAGTGGGAGCCCTGTATATATGCTCTTCAGGTAGAGAAATGGACACTCTTAATTAGTTCCTGAAATCATAGTTTGTAAATGCTGCACAATAATCTAGCTTCAGGGATTGGGAAAAAAATATATCGCAGCAGCAGGTAAAGACACTTGCCACCAAGCCTAAGAAGCTACATTTAATCCCAGGAACTCACAAGGTGGAAAGGAAAAATCCAACTCCTGTAAACTGACCTCTGACCTTGCAATGGCGTTCTTATAGCCATGCACAGAAACACAGACACATAATTAAAAAAATAAATAAATAAATCCAGATTCATAGCTTTTGTTTTTCTTTTTCTTTTTTTCTTTTTTCTTTTTCTTTTTTTTTTTTTTCAAAAGAAGGAACACCTACCCACACCATCACGCAGGCTGGAACTGCATGGCAGCCACACATTTCAGGAGAGAAGTTTGACGTCTCCAAATGCCATCTGCCTATTCATCCTCAATTTTTCTTTCTGCCCTGAAGGCAACTTGAATTGGGTTAACACTATCCTAATGAAGACAGAAAGGGAGGTTTAATCTGAGAAAACCAAGAGAAATTAGCATGATGGCTCCTAAGGCTAAGCATAAGCATCAGAATGACATAGAAAAAAAGCAGTTGTTTTGCTCCAAAGGTCTGGAAGTAAGCTGGGTTGCTGTGGGGGATGACCTGACTCTGCACGACTTGCTCTCCTCCCAGCTCCAACAGATTATCCCAGGGGGTTCTTCTGATGGCCTGAGGCAGAAATGAAAAGGAGCCAGGGCAAGGCCCATCCCACCTGATTCCTGGGGTCATTGCTAGCATACCATCACAACCAAATACACAAAGCAAGTTCATGGCTGAACCAATCAAGGAAGGAGTCCTTTGTGTTGCTGACAGCATGGAAATCTAAGTATAGGTTAAATTATCTTAACCCATAAAGCCAGGCACAGTGATATAAAATTTTAATCCCAGCACTTGGAAAGCTCTGGCAAGGAGATTATGAGTTTTTGGTAAGCCTGGGCTGTATACTAAGACGGTGTCTCAAGACAAAACAAAAAAAATAATACAAATATAAAAATGATTAACCCTATCTAGTATTATAGCCGTATGTGATCTGTGACTGTATAACCCTCCAGTCATGGCTAACTTCATTTATTCACCTTTAAATTCTGCCCCATCTTATTTGAAGGTAACATGTCTAATTTTAGCTAATAGCACTCTTGTGCACAGCAAACCAATACCAGAGCCATGAGAAGAGCCGCACTTCTTTGCCCAAGCCAGTACTTGTTCACCTCACAGTTTGATGCTATAGTCCAATGTGTGTTAAATAAATAACTACTCCTAGAGTCACCAGAGGAACTTCAGATTTTGAAAGAACTACATGTAAATTTAGAAGATATAAAGGAGATAGATAGATAGATAGATAGATAGATAGATAGATAGATAGATAGATCTGATTGATAGATTTTTTGATCTTTTGTGTGTGTTTGAATATAAAGCCTTGTACATGTTAAGCAAGACTCAGCCCAGCCCTGAGTTATCTGAATCACTGGGAGAGCTACATTAAACTTAAATGGCAATAGAGAAGTGTGCTACAAATCAAACCTTGGATATATATTCGAGTTTCCAAAGCAATCTATTCCTTTAAAAGTCTCATTCTAATTTCTCTGTATATAATAGTATGGAAATACGGCAATAAATAACCTCCATTAACAGAAGTGAAGGTGTTCAGCGAATGCAACAACATGAATTAGCTTTAGGTTGGAGATTCTCAGTGGAATTCCATTTACTCCACAGAACTGTACTTTTCCTACTTCTGGGATTAAATGGTCTTAAAAAGAAACACACTATACTCAAAAAGCTAATAAACCATTACATCTAAAGTGAATCAATAACAGGGAGACAAAGCTGAGCAAATAACTAACCACTATACGTTCATTTGGACTTTTACCCAGAAGTGACCATTAAGGCTTCCTGATTCCTGACCATGGAGGTTCCAGTCAAACAAACAGAAGCTCATATTCTTCAGAAGGAAGAGTCTGCTCAGAGCTTGGCCTCCTCTCCCTGCCTGCAGAGCTGTGTGACCTTCTCTGCCTGTTTACAGAACTGCCTGGCCTCCTCTCTCTGCCTACACAACTGTGTGGCCGCTCTCTCTGACTGCAGGTCTGCCTGGCCTCCTTGCTCACATATGTTTGAGTACACTGCATGCAGAATCCAAAGATTCTTCCAGCCATTTCCTGAACCAACAGCCATCCTCAAAATTCAGTTTCCAGTGTCTTTTAAGGAATGGACCCTGTTAGTGTTAGCTTTCCAATGCCCCGTGCACTTATCTCCTAGCACTTGTTGCTGTCATCTGGAATGGAACAGTGAAGACAGATGTACTCAACTGGGAGCAGTTCTACAAATCCAAAGCTCCCAAAGACTGCTGTGGCGAGTGGGTGTGGCGGCGAGTGGGCACGACAAAAGACAACATGCTTTAAATGTTCACAGTATTGAAGCTATGGAAGTGGGTTGGTCTCTAAAGTGCCTACCACACGGCATGGAGACTTGAGTATGGATCCCCAGAATCAACATACTGTGGCTTACCTCTGTACCTCTAGTACAGAGTAGGGGGAGACAAGTAGATCACCAGAGAATTTGTGAATTCAGAATTTGTGAATGTAGAATTCAACGAGAGACCCTGTCTTCAAAGATAAGGTCGAGCAAGATAGAAGACACTCAGCATTGACCTTTGGCATCTGCATGCCTAGGTATGCTCATGTACATGTACCTGAACATATATACAACTGCACATTTGCAAACAATAATTAGAAGTTCAGTATATATATATCCCAAATGATACATGCAGACTGAGAACACATCTCACACACACACACACACACACACACACACACACACACACACATACACACACACACACACACCAG
>JADRCD010233304.1:27906-47620 GCA_019843815.1 Montemys delectorum | reverse complement strand
AATTTCAGTGTTGCTTTGCATCTGCCTGCCAAGCACAGACTGTCCCCTTTACTTTCTCAGTATTGTCAAAACTAAAATGTGGGCACAAGGCACTGGAAGTTACATGGTAATATGATGCCCATGAAACAGAAGCATGAACAACAATTTCTGCAGGGGAATGATGGAAGCAGTATGGGTCCAAAGAATGGACATTTTCCAGAGGTATCCATGGTATCTAAGGGACATATGTGGGCAACCCTGTGTGATGGTTATTACAGAGTTGGGTAGTTGGTAAACTTTGTTGTTTATTGATTCTGTAATTATGTGAGCCATTATGCTTTAAATGAAACATTTTTTAAATTAAAAATCAATGCCTCTTGCTTATGTGTGTGTGTGTATATATATATGTATATATATATACATATATATATACGTATATATATATCGAGAGAGAGACAGAGAGACAGAGACAGAGAGACAGAGACAGAGACAGAGACCTAAGTCAATCTTTTACCAAGGAGGAACCAAAATCAGGTTAAGTTCAATTAAGATTTATTAGCCCATAAAACTCATATTCTTTGAGGGTGATGTGCTGCAGAGATGGCTACTCTTGGATGGCAAACTGCCTCTGGGTTCAATTCATAACCTGCTGGAAAAGTCACCCATAGTTCACTATAACCTCTATTTCCTGCTGTTGTGGTATCCTTAATGAGAGCAGAACTGGCTTTATGCTCTTAACTCAACTCATATTCTTTCTAAGTTATGGGGAACAATCTTCAATTCATTTAATATGGATCACTGATACAGTTGTTTTCAGGTCATTGTTTTGTCATTAAGTATAAACTAATTGCTTTATAGTAAAAAAGAAAACCGGGTTATCTTCTATTAGAGAGATCAGAGCCATTTGAAATACTACAGAGCTGCTGCTGGGGTAACTATGGAACATTCCACTCACTGTTGCTCTTGTGGGTAGTACATACTCTCTAGATTTATGTTTGTTTTGAAGTTAATTGGCCCAATGTAAACCTTATGCTCTTCTGATTAATTAGTTTCATACTAGCTGACTAGGATTTACATGTATGATGTAATCATGACACAGAACCAGGGCTGCATGTTTCTGTACCTCTGTAAAAGTAAGAAGTTGGAAGTCTCCCCATAGGAGTAATTCCACAACATTGTCTCTAAAATATGAATTTTAACTCCTCACAAACTTCCCACTTCATTTAGGGTTACTTGACTCTGTGTCTTTATGATGGGTGGAGGGTTTGTGGTAGCATGGGGATGTTTCAGACTGCATGAGAGTCTTAAAGAGTTGTTTCCTCAGGGCCTGTGTAGCTCTGCATGTCAATGACTATTGTCGAGGAGGTCACTGCGGGCTCTGCGGCTGAACTCTGTGGCTGTTGATTGTATGAAAAGTTCCATTGTATAACGTCTGTGTGATGAGGCATGGCTAGCTGTCCTGCTCAGCACCTCATTCTGCTCCTCTGCTTTTCCACTCTTTTTTTTTTTTTTTTTTTGCTTTTCCACTCTTCCCTGCCTGCCTGTGTCGGTAGATTTTTCTTTGCTGTCTGTAAATATCTGAGGAAACCAGCTGAAAGGAGGAAAGCTTTATGTTGACTGCTGGTTTCAGTCTCTGGTAGGCTAGTCTGCTTGCATGGGTCGGTAGGGAATTAGAATGTTCTGATGGCCAGAGAACACACAGGCAAATGAAGCTGCTCACTGCCTGGTGAGCAGGAAGAAGGTGAGTGGGCAGATGATGGTCTTAGAGCAGCATCTTCTGTCTTCTCCTTTTGCTCCATTCGAGTCCCAGCCTATTGGAAGGTGCCACTTCCATTACATTTGTGGCAAGTCTTTCTCTCTTAGTTAAGCACCCCTGGAGATACCCTCAAGATGCTATTCAGAGCGTGCTTAGCTATTTGGTTAGGCTCTCTTTTCCAGCTTTCCCCTCAACCTAATAAATATGCTTCCTAAGGTTTAAATTGAAAAGACTCTCCTTACTATGGTATCATTTCCTCTTCCAATAACCCTCTTTGATCAGAAGATAGTCATTCTTACCCCTAGGATCATATCAGTCCTGCTGCTTCTTGGACAAGGCCATTATAATGGCCCAGATGAGACAGAAACAGTTGGCTCATTAAAGAGATTGTGTGTGAGTGCACGCGCACGAGTGCATACACATTTTGGGGCATTTCATTTACTATAACTAAATATATGTATATTATTCTGCACTTTATAATTGAGCAGCATATCTTGAAAACCTTTCTTTTGAGAAGCCTACATTATTAGACATCTTAAGAAATGAGAAAGGAAGAGGAAGAGATGGGCAGACAGACAAGAGTCCTGAGGAAAAAGCTATATTTACCAGTTTTGCCCTTTCCACCACACTCCTGTTCTCCAATGGGAACTATTTTCCTCCTTGTGTACAATTTCTAGCTGTATTTCTCTGCTAGTAATCTCTAAATCCCTGGAGTAGATAGCATCATTTTGAAAAGAAAATATGCCAGCTTGTAGGGAAATGTCCCTCAAACAGAGGTGAATTCAGAGCCCAGTGATGAAGGAGAGAGGCATCAGTTTCATAGTTTCTATGTAGACAGAGAACCGTCCATTCCTCATTAAGAACTGATTACAACCTAAATGGATGAGTACAATTATATTGACTATGGAATGTACATTAAGCAAACATAATTACTTGCAGATGTCTTAAAAAGCAAAACCACAATGTTTATAATGAAGATTACATACATACAGTAAGTATGTGTCACTGATAAACTGAATGCATGGCTCGTGAGATGTGATAAATGATTTGTCTTTCAATTTCCCTTTCAACTTCATGCAGAGGGAAAGAATTTCTCCAGTTGTTAATAGAAGTAATGATAAAAGATAGTGTTGGTCTCAGTTTATGTAACAAAGCAGAGCCATAATACACAAATTTGACAGCATGTAGTCCAAACTAATACGCAGCACTTCAGTTCTTAACAGCAAGACTTCTCATACCCTGGTTAAGATATGGTGATTTGTATACCACTCTTTCTTATTCCACTCTTCAGAGGCTGTTCTCTATTTTGGCACAATGAGGCATGCAGGGAGAAGAGAGGTAAGGGGAACTCCATTTTCTTTTCTGGGTAGCTATGTGCCCTTTGGGCTTTGCCTACTTGCAGCTCACTCTTTCTTGTGCTGATTCTAGAAAGTTTTGTATGGGGCTATCTTAGTTACCATTCCCTTGAATCTAGAAACAAAGGCAGACTAATGACTTTGAGCCTCCTTTATTGGCCCTTGAGAACTCATACCCACCTTTAATTTTTTTGCTGTAAGATCTCTTCCTTCAAGAATATACAATACCTTCACACTCCTTTTTTTGTTTAAAGCTTGCGAGATGAGATCAACTTGTATGATGCATACACAAACTCTTTGTTGCAACTAATGCTAAGCATATGCTCAATAATAGTGGAGAGCTGTTATCCTAGATCTACAACCAGAGTACCTAACCAGATAGTCTTCCTTCTAGAATACATGGTCTAGCCCTGTCTCTACACAATACCTTTATTTCTTCCTGGCAATGCCCCATTTTGCTATGATTTTAACTTCAGTGTCCACAAGTTAAGCTTTTCTGTGGAGTTATAGGAATGTGTTTCACAGTATTTCCCTTTGGAGATTAGATCATCCAGTATTCTGTGAACATTCTCTGAACATTCCCCATTGATCTCTCATAATGATATCACTTTTACACTTTGATCTTTTCTATAGCCTTCATCTCTTTATAGATTCCCAAGAGTCATGAACTAGATTATGACATGACATTTCACCTATGTAGGGTTAGGCATTTTTATCTCTATGATTAGTATTTAAATGTAAATGTAGTACCTTGTTGCATGTCTCGCTCACAGAGGTAGCTGATCCTTTTCCCTCACACTTGGCTATAGTATATTGCCTGGTGGTTTTAGCTGAAAGGCTCAATCATCTCTTCTCCCACACTTGTCTTTTGTCTACTGTCATTAGGACTTTTGGTATTTTAAGTAAAAGAAACCACCTGAATTTGGCTTATGCAACTGTTCACTAATAAAAACTTTTCATGGGAGCGAGAGTCAGGAATGCATCTTGGCTTTACAGAAGATTTGAGCCAGGCATTAGGGCATCTGGGGATTCTCATTCCGTCTTCTCCACTCTCATCTTTCCTCTTTCTCATGTGTGTATAAATAAACAAATAACACTATTTTTTCATTCACTTCAAGGCCTATAACAAAGAGAGAATACTTTTCTTATTTCTAAGAAATGGACTCTATTGGTTAATTTTTGGTCAGGTCTTATTTTTGCTTTAGTAAAGGATACTAGGTATTGTAGTTGTTGGAACTCATTAGTAGAGAGCTCACCTGGTATGAAGATCTGTATTTGATTCCCACCACTACCAAAATAATTTAAATTGATAATGTTGTATAATAAAGTAGCAGCAAAACAGAGCAACCATGAGCTGCCTGAAACTCCACACAGTGGATAGGCTATTACCCACTGCAGAGGGCTTTTGTAAGATCTCTACTAATTGTTGAATTGGCTGTCATTTTACTTGTTGCTGACCAACTGCCATGATTACCCATGGGTATTTTAAAAAGAGATAAAGAGAAATGGCAAGCCATATAAGCTACCTTTACCGCGCGGAAAGGATAAAAAATTTGGCCAACTCAGATATGTAATTTATCCAGCCATCGTTCATTTAATAATCCTAACAAGCAAAACCCTGGGATTTAAAGAGCAAAACCACTCCCACAAGTCTTTTCAGCCACCTGACCCAATCAGTAGCTTCTTCCGTCTCCGAAGGCAGGACTTCCAGGTGTAGCTGGAACCCGGACAGAGGCGTGGCAATTAGCAGGAGGTGGGCAGATAGGCGTGGTCATTTTGCGGGAATTTGAAGGATCCACCCTCTAACAGGGAGGTTATACTTACCGTTGCTATTGTTATTGGTTATCTTCTCCGTGTTAATTTGTGATTACTGCTGTTACAACTTATCTCAAACTTGAAAACTAATTTTGAAAACTTTACTGCCAGAAACTCTCAAATCTGAAAATGAGACTTGCTGAACTCAAAGTCAAAATATCACATAGCTGTATTCCTTCTGTTAACTCTAGCAGGGAATGTTTCTTTGCTTTTTCTAACTTTTGGCTGCCCATATTGCTGAACTTATGGTTCCTTTATATCTTTAAAGCAAGAAGGAGCAAGTTGAGTGTGGGTCATGCTATCACTTTGATATCTACTGTTTTGCCTCTCTCTTTTCCCAATTAGACTTCCTCTGATAAAATGGCATCTCTGCACATCATACAAGATAATCTCTTCATTCCAACATCCTTAATCATATCTGCAAGGCCTATCTGTAAGGTCTATTTGATTTAAAGTACTACCAGAAGGGTGTTCATTGCTTACAGATTTAGAGGTTCAGTCCATTATCAAGGCAAGAGCATGGCAGCATCAAGGCAGGCATGGTGTAGGAGGAGCTGAAAGTTCTACATCTTCATCTGAAGACTGCTAGCAGATACTGTCTTCCAGGCACCTAGGCTAAGGGAAGGTCTTAAGCCCACACCTACAAGGCCACACCTACTCCAATAAGGCCACCCCTTCCAACAGTATCACTCCCTGGGCCAAGCATGTACAAACCATCACAATTTGTCTGCTGAGAAGTTCTAAAGCTAATGAGTTGCTTTAAGTAGAAACAGACTGGTGTGTCTTTCAGAGTACTTTTTTTTTTTCATGAGCTAGTGATTTTCCTATTGTTTTTTTTTCTATGCAACTTACACAGGGAATAGACATTAGAGATAGATGCTTCCTATGACAGTGTGAGAGCCATCTCAATGCTCTGTGAAGCTCTGTGAAACTCAAGACATGTCTGCAATCAGTTCCCCATTCAGAAGTATTGTCCACAATGTGTCTGATTGTAATTAATGATCCAGTGTTCTTCAAGGGTGGTGAGGTAGTCAGATATCACAGATTTATCCAATGACCTTCTGTGTGTGTGTGTGTGTGTGTGTGTGTGTGTGTGTGTGTGTGAGAGAGAGAGAGAGAGAGAGAGAGAGAGAGAGAGAGAGAGAGAGAGAGAGCAAGAGAGAGCAGCATTTGTTTTATGTTATATCTTGTTAGACATAGAACTAACCTTTTAAAGTCTGCATCTGGAATGTGGGAAAACTGACCTTTTCTAATTTCTTCTTAAAAAAAAAGTCTGGGATCCATTTGAAATTATCTATGTTTAGTTCATATCTCATCACAAATTATCTTGCCAAACTCCAAATGGTCTTTATATAGTCTGGTTGGGGAAAGGGCAAAGTAATGGCTATTGGGAAGATGTAGATTTTTACCCATGATACCTGCTTCTAGCTCAATGCCCAGGATTTTCAAGTGGAAACATCAGTGATAAGCTTGGCTTTCTCCTACTGGTATATGATGTTTCAACTTTAACTGAAATTTGACATCATTCAAAACTGAGAAAACACTGCCTAAAAATCTAATTGTGGGATTTTTCTATTTCTTTAAAAATTTTAAGCTAATGTCTTATATTTCTGACATTTGGATGGTAGAGGTAGCAGAATCAAGAATTCAATGTCAGGGACTTGAGAGATGTATCAGAAATTAAGAGCACTTTCTAGTCTTCTAGAGGATTTGGGATTGACCCCAGCACACATATGTTGGCTTACAGTTGTTGTTAACTCCTGTTCCAGGTTTATTATGCCTTCCTCTGGCTTCTGCAGGCACACAACATACAAAGACATGCATACCAGCAAAGCCCTTACACACTAATAATAATAATAAATCAAAGAATATAAGGTCATTTTCAGCTATATAGCAAGTTAAAGACCAACTGTGGCCACATGAAACCTTGTATTACAAAACACAAACTTGTCTTTTTCCCTGTCTCTCTCTGTCTCCTTACAACACCTTCTACACATACACACACACACACACACACACACACACACACACACACACACACAGAGAGAGAGAGAGAGAGAGAGAGAGATGTATGCAGACAGACAGACATACACACACAGACATACACATACATACAGACAGAAACTCACACAGACACACACAAACCCACCCACACACATATTTTATGGTGTGTTTATTACTTAGTGACAGTAATTGACCACAACCAAATCACAGATGAGCACTTGATATAACATAGCTTCTCCTCTCATATTTCTTGGGATGTTTTCCTTCAACCAGACACAGTGTTAAGTGCTAAGTACCATCATACATGACCTACAGGTTTTCTCTGAGAATATAAATACAAAACTTTGTAATTTGGCTATAATTAAAATATGGCTGAATTTTCTGAGGCTATTTGGAATGTTGCATTGAATTTTCATAGAGATGAAAAACCTGATTAGATATTGAGAATAGATTGGTCCAAATAAAGGTAAACCGGATTGTGGGTAGTTAATGTGTGAGGACACATTCATTTATGACAAATGGTGGGCAGTGACCTTATGCTCTCTACTGCAAATGGAAAGTCATCATTACTGCTAAAGCCTCTTTTGATGTTTCGCCTTTGAGCTAGTGACAAAGGGCATGTGAGAAATGTCTGGACTCACTTTCTCAGAGCTACACAGGACTCATTTCGTCATCTTTTAAGCTTTTCCCATTCATCATCTTGCTGCTGCCAAAGCTTCCCTGACCACTTTCCATAAATTACAATGGTTCCCACTAGTCAGTCTCTTTCTCCCTCCTATGCTTCATTTTTCTTGAAGACATTTATCATTTTCCAACAGTCACATTTTAAAACTACATTTATGTATGTTATATCCTTTCTCCCCTCATTAGAATATAATTTCTTTTAGGGTAAGTTTGAATTTGCTTGTTTCATTCTCATAACCTAGAAATGTGCCCAAGGATTAGTGTTTATACTTCAAATGGATATTTATTGAATAGAGAACAAGTACTTGTCATCCCGATGCCCACTGAACAGGTGAAAAGAGTGTACCTCCATCTTCATGATAATCAGGAATATTTTCCCCTAGAGATTTTCTAAATTTGAAAGGTATAAATTATTTAAAATATGATGAATAAAGCTATAGAAGAAGAATGTTGCCTGGTATGTGTCAATCTCTAGATTCTGTTTGTGACAGTAGAACTAAGAACAAACAACAACAAAAACTAAAACCAAATTCTGATCAGCAATTTGCCTAGTTGTTTTTATTATTAAATTTTTGCTTGTTTTTGTCATTTAAATTTGGTTTGTTTTATTTGATAATGCTTAAATGAAATTGAGGTTACTTCAAAGGGGATTACAAAGGAATTCACTGTTCCTGCCATGTTTTTAAATGCAGGGAATTTAAAGAAAGATATGCTATTTTGTTGTCAGGGTTATAAAATCTTTGTTATTCCTTTTAATGGCTGTCATATTAATATCTTGGGTAAGAATGAATTTAAAAGCCTGTTACCAAATGTTGAATTGATTACATCTAAGTCAGCAGCACCTAGAAACTCAGTATTTTTATTTGCTTCATTATTTTTGTTATGTATGTGCCACAGCCTTCTCTGCCCATGATGATGGATGCCAAGTTCACAAATCACCATTCATCCTAGGAAAATTTTGTGTACATCCTCAAAGATCATTACAAGCAAAACTAAACTAGTTAGAATGAAAAGAAAACAGCACAACTAAGTTTTGTTCCTATTCCCCTTAATTCAGAGATTTTGTTGTTTCTCTCTAAATTGATTTTGGCATGCAGTAATTTTATTTTTTCTGTGGCTAATATTATTGAGAGGAGTTCTTACAACTTGTGATGACTTGTATCAATTTCTTTTATGATTGCTTTTATTTTATTAAAGAAGGAAATTATTTAAAATAATACACTAAATAATTTATATGTAACCCTTTTAGAAAGGATAGTACAGTGATTTACAAAATTTGCCCTAGCAATATCTCAATCTCTCTCAAACACACACACACACACACACACACACACACACACACACACACACACATACACACACATACACACATACACACACACACACACATACACACACACACATACACACACACACAACACATATTTGTATGTTTGTATATATGTATATATACATACACACACATATATGATTATATATATGTAATGCCTTTTTTGTCATTGCATTTTACTTGGGCTCATTTCCATGCTTCATGTGGTGAGTTCAGTTCTTTCATATACTTTATACATCCCATGTTCTGTTGAACTTTCTGGGGGCAATTTGCAGAATATGGTAATTTAGGTGACAAATCTTCAGAAATACCTGACAGAAAACAGAAGAGGACAGGCTGGTCTTCTCAGGTGTTAGATGCGCATGCTTACTTTTAAGTTCACTGCTATAACTGTGTTGAAAGGTATGTTGTCTCTGTGATTTTTAATGATGGATATGAAGGAGTGAAAAACTCTGTCCTTAAATTCATAAAAGCTTGAATTAAAGCATTAGACCACAATTTCAGATCAGTGTAATCCTGGCCTTAATTTCTCTGTTATTTAGTTTCTTTGTCTATTGAAAGGGGTACCATTTTATATATATACACACACATATATATGTATATATATACATATATATATATATATATACACACACTTATTTGTTTAGATTATGGGTCTATAAATTATATATCTAAAACATATAGATGAGGCACTAGCTTTGACTTCATGCTAACGATCAGAAAAGTTTGTTGACCATAAACCTTGTAAGTGGTTAGTGGCAGAGCCTGTTTAACACTACTTCTAACATTGCAAATCAGCAAATTCCTTACATGACCTGTGGGCCCCAATAGAGAAAGAAAATCTACAAACCCATCCCTACAGAAGACACTAGAAGGAAAACTCCAACCCAAAGAAGTTATGTATAAAAACACAGGGAATAAATAATCTCAAAAGCAAAACAAAACAAAAGAAAGAAAATGTGCGGGTGTGTGCGCACGCGTGCACACACACGCACACACACACACACAATTACCACCACCACCACCACCACCAGCATCACAATATCAAATTATTAATTTGTTATTAATAATTATTTTTATTTTGTTATTATAATTATTTTATTAATTAATTATTTTATTTATTTGTATCTGAAATGTTGCTCCTCCTCAGTTCCCCATACCAGAGTTCTTGCCCCTTTCCTCTCCCCTTTGCCTCTGAAAGGGTGGCCCCCTTGGGTATCTCCCTACCCTGGAGCATCAAGTCTCTACAAGATTTGGTGAATCCTCTCTCACTGAGGCCAGAGAAGGCAGACCTCTGCTACATATGTGTTGGATGCCTCAGACCAGTCTAAGTTTGCATTTTGGTTAGTGGCTCAGTCTCTGGAAGCTCCCAGGGTTCCAGGTTAGTCAACACTGCTGGTCTTCCTATGCGGTTGCTATTCCCTTCAGTTTCTTCAATGCTTCCCCTAACTCTTCCACAGGGGTCCCCAACCTACATCTAATGCTTGACTATGAGTATCTGCATGTGTCTCAGCTGCTGGTAGATCATGTCAGAGGACAGTCTTGCTAGGCTCCTGTCTGCAAGAACTGAATAGCATCAGTAATAATGTCAGGGGTTTGAGCCCAACCATGGGATGGATCTCAAGTTGGGTCTATCACTGGTCAGATATATCTCTATCTTAGTGAACCCAATTTCTCAGTAAAAAGACACAAACTATCAGAATAGATGTGAAACAGGATCCATCATTCTGCTGATACAAGAAACACACCTCAGCATCAAACCTTACCTCTCAGAGTAAAGGTTTGGAAAAAATTTCTCTGGCAAATGAACCTAAGAAGCAAACTTATGTAGCCATGCAAATATTTAAGAAAACAAACTTAAAACAAGAATTAATCAAAAGAAACAGAGAAGGACACTTCAAACTCACCGAAGAAAAATCTACCAAGGTGACATTTCAATTATTAACATCTGTGCCTGAAACCCACGGGCACCCACGTTTATGAATAAAAAATGAAGACATCCATAAAAAGGGACCATATCCATAATAAGGCACTTATCCATAACAAGGCAATAAGAGGGAAGGGACATGTTAGCTCATAATTTAAAGATATTTGATTGACTTATCTAAAAATGACATGAATTCTAATCATGCTGACTGCTTTAAAAGGAAAACGGTACTGTTTCATTTATGTAGGTTCTTCTACATCTGTTCAATGATTGGAAAACTATTTAGTATAAGGAGTCCTGGCTGTGTGAGTAACAGAGTGAAGGGTTGTTATTAACATTGGCACAGCCATGCCAATGACCCTAGGGAAATGCCAAAATGTTTATAGGGGTTCTGAAGGCGGTTGTGGATAGACGTGCTGAAAATGGTCATTGTACTTGCCTATACCCTGTATTTATGGCCCAAAGATTACTTCCCTACAGACTTCTCCTATTCAGATTAGCCAAACTTGTCCTCTTGATATATCTATACATCATAACCCTGTCTTCCTGTCTGTTTGTATGTAATAACACGTCCTCTCTATTCAAGCATAATAAGCACCTTGAACTCCACGGTACTGGTGTCTCTCCATCTGAGACACAAGACCTACCTTATCTCAGCTTTTCTGTTTGTGTGTTTGTCTCTTCTTCATTCCATTCCCACCTGAGTCAGGTCTGTCCCTGGAACTATACTGGACTGTACAATCTACTTGCTACTTGTCTGCTCAAATATGGACCTTATATCATAGCTAATTATTTTATTAGTATCTGTTCAAATGGCAAAAGAACAAAAGCAAAATGGCAATTTGGTCCATGTTGAGAGACACATGAAAACGTATACTGTATGTTGTGCATGATGTGAGGGGTTGGTCGTGGAGAGCAATGTTGACAAAGAAATTTTCCTCTTGTATTCTTTTATTTACAGCTAACCCATGTTAGATATAATTTTTGTAGAGCTAACATACATGTTTTTATGGATAAGATAGTTTTTGTGTAATCTATCATTATTCATAGATTAGTGCCAAGCCTTTCTGCAGAACACACAGATCCATTCTATGTCAACACATTTGTAAATCTATAGATTTCTAGTTTGTTTTTATTTTTGCACTTTAGTTATATATTGTATTCTTTTATCATAAGTATCATGCTAATAGTCCTTCCCTACCCAGGAAAGCTGGCTCCCAGCTCTGGAAACAGCAGTGCATCTGAAAGAGGCCCTCTATACTTATAATGAGAACTACTCGGGAACACCATCTTGAAATGGATCTGCTCACAGAGACTGGCAAGATTGAAAAAACTCACCCATGGAAATGCTTTAAACATCTCGGAGGAAATGCGCCATCAAGATGCAAATATGTTTTTCATTTAAAAAGAAAAAAAGTTTCTCTGTAGAAACTGGTTTACATAGGATTTAGAGTCAGCATTCCAGTTTTCCAACTGATTGAAACCACTGGCTATTCTATTTGCTGATGTTCTTTGAGCTTAGTACCATCTGCTGTTCATTGTTAGAGCGTGCAGAATTTCTGTGTATCCTCCAGCAGTTTTCTTTGCTATGGGCTTTTTTTTTTTTTTTTTTTTTTTTTTCTGTTGGTTCTGCTTTTCTGGATAGTGCCAGTATAGCTTTTGCTGAAATCTATGTTTTGGTGTAGATCTTCCATGACCTGAACTACAAATTCCTAATTTCCAAAAGAAATAACAAAACACATGTAAACCATTATAGTTTAAATTATTCTGACCCTGTTACTTACACTAATGTTTTTGCTATTGATAAACACATTTGCTTTTGGTCCTCTCATTTTATGCTGTGCCCTTGAACTCATACCACTTAATTTAGGATTTGATTGGGTACAATTAGGCAACACTTACCACCTGGCCTAGAAAACAAAGCATTCACTCATCTGTGGGATGGAATATTGGAGTCTTAATTTCTCCAACTCAACATGCGATCATGGAGGTAAGAATTTAACAAGGATAATCACATTATTATAGTGAGGTCACTAATGTATACCCTAATCCAATATGATCAGTGCCTTTAGTATAACAAGTAGAAAGTGGAAATCAGAGACACATGAAGGAAAAGAACTACCTGGAGATTGGAGTTACCTTGGCACAAGTTGAGGAGCCAACAGAAGCTGGAAGAGAGGTCTGGACCAGGATCTTCCTTGGTGCTTTGAAGGCACCATTGTCCACTGATGCTTTGGTTTTGAACTTTCAGATTCTAGCATTGAGACAGGACATTTCTGTTGTTTAAGCACATTTCTGACTCTTGGTTATTATGATAACTTTCCTCCACTCTTAATGTCCATTCATATTCTGTCTCTTTCAGTCTCTGTCTTTCTGTTTCTGTCTCTGTTGTCTCTTTCTCTCTCTCCCCCTTAATTCCCATTTTCTCTTAAATTCTCTCATCTGTCTAGACCAGGCTGGTCTTGAAATCACTATATAACAAAGGATGATGTTAAATTTATGATCCTTCTGCCTCCACCTCCACTTATAGCACACATTACAGGATTACAGGCACATGCTACAAACCCCATTCTATCTCTTGATGTCAATTCCTATACCTACTCAGTTCTTTAGCAGGTAGGAAACTGATGTTTAAGAAAGGGGACTGGTGTGTGGCACTGCCTTGGTGGCTGACCTAGTTAGTTTTCCTTGTCAGAATTACACAAGTAAGAGACACTCAGGATGAGAGAAAAAGGATGTAAAAGGAAAATACTATATTAAATGGAAAAAATAGGACCTGGAAAGATATGTTATTGTTATATTTTTCTAATTTTGTTTTGGTACAGGAAATGCCATTTTTTTTGTAAATTAATCCTCCCTTTGATAACTGATAATATAGAAACACAGATCTCACCTGAAAGGGAACTGTAGGTGGTTTTGGAGTCAATGTGAGTAACTGTGACCCAGGAACACAGATCAGGCTATGTCATGTACTATGTTCCATTGTGTTTACTTACCATTTTGTGAAGATTTTATAGTTACATAATAAAAAAATCTACTCGAGGAACTTTAGTGAGAAGATTACACACAATCAAGTAGGAAACACTGTTGTAGGTCTTTGCTGCTAACTCAGAACACTTTCAGCTTCTAGACTAATGGAAACTAGTAGCCACTTAATATTTATAAAAAATTTTCACATGACACTTTTAAATGGGGGTTAAACTTAGCCCAACGTATTAATTATGAATCAGCATTCCAACTCTTTCCAATCACTGAAGCCTTGATTAATTTAAGTATACACATTTTGGGGTAGGGGGCAATCTAAAAACTTCAGTTTACAAAGTCTTGTTAAAATTTCTTGTTAATTATAAATGCTTATTTATTTAGATGTTTTCTTATTTGTCTTTTCCACAGTGATTTATATCTTACGTGATCATTTTCTCGAGTATTGGCCATCTCTAACACTATGTTAAGCGATAGTGTTGCTGGGAGGTATTCTGGTTCTATTTTGAAGTTTATATGTCTGTCAGATGTGAATGCTTTCTACTTTCTTTTGTGTATTGTTTATCTAGTACAACCTTAGTGCAATACTAAGCTAAAGTAGAGAAATCCAACACACTGATTTTGCTCCTCATCTTGGGAAAATTGTTTTCATTTATTCAGCATTTTGTCATGATCCTATCTGTGAGGTTTCCATAGAAACCCGAGGAAACCATATCTAACTGAGGAAACTCTCTCTCTCTACTCCTAATTTATTATTTTTGCAATAAAGGACATTTTTTTTCAAAAAAATATCTAAGTCTATTAAGATTGCTTTTGTCCCTTAAGCTATTAATATGGTAAATCACCTAGATTGCTTTTTCTATGTTGAATCAATCTTGCATTCTTAAAATAATTAGTCGGTATTGTATAACACATTTTATTTGTTGTTGGAATTGTTTTGCTTCTTGAAGACTTTAATGTCTAGTTATAGTAGATACGAGATGGTAGTTTCTTTGAGATGGCTTTCAGGCTGTGGGGTCTGTGTAAGGATATCATAGAAAGAGTCTGAAGAACCCTTCCTCAAGTTTTGGAAGAGTTTATAAAGGATTGGGGCTGATTCCTTTTCAATCACTCCAAAGCTTTTTGTTCCAGAGCATAGTTTGAAGGGTTCTTCACAGATTCTCAGCTGGAAATATTTGGCTTTAGCCCTATAATTTGAGCTGTGTCTGTGCCTAATACTCTGTTAGCTTCAACTTACAAATTTTCTTGATCAGAAAAACCTGTAGACATTTGTATATGGCATTTTCTTGATAAATAATAATAAATAATGTGGGAAGGCCCAGGTTTGGGCAGGTGGCTCAGTATCTTAGATGAATGCAAACTTGTCTAAATTGTTTTGTTTTGTTTTGTTTTTTTTTTTATAGCAGATAAGGGAGCAGATGCCTACAGTACTCCCAAAGGTTCACAGTAGACTTCTGCTTCTTCTTTAGCCTATATTTGCCTGTATGTAGTAAGCAACTGTCTCCAGGATATTTAGTGAATGTTTCACAGTTAATTAACCCATTGCTTTGAAATAGATTCTACAATTTTATTTTTAGCCTCAGAGAATTTTTACATAGACCAAATTCAGGATAGTTAGACTGTCTAGTAATTATGTTCTCTAATGACAAGGAAGTGAAATTGGAAATTGAGAAGAAAAAAGTACTCAGTTTAAAGTATACCCATTAAAACTTAAGGAGAGGATTATATGTAGCTAAAATAGTTAAGGCATTTTAGCATAACCAAATAAACAAACACATACTTATAAAGCCAAGAATCACATGCTCTACAATATAGAAATAATTTACATTAATGAACAGAGAATTGAGAACTACGACTGTCCCTGGGCAACTGATTTTTCTAAAGTGTAAAGCATTAAATTCTTATCATTTTACAGGAAAATTGAAATCAAGTTGACCTAAGGAACAAAAATTTCAAAATCAAAACCTTAAAATTCATAGACATACTTATGGAGGATATTTATGACAAGATAGGAAACATTTTAAATCATGACACTTAAAATTCATTGCTTAGAGAAAAGTCTTTGATTTTAAGTAATCTTAAAGAATCATTTATATAAAAGCCATCATCACCGAATTGGAGATAAATCAGTAGACAAAGAATATAGAAAGATAGCTCTTTGAAGAAAATGAGTAACATACACAATATCATGCAGGAGCAAATACAAATTAATCTGTTTAATAACTTTCTGTTTGAAAAGCTGTATAATACCAAACATTTGGAGATTTTTAGGATGGCCATAACAAAGTAAAAATAATTTGGATACCTTTGACAATGGAAATTTGTTTTAGTTTTATGACCCAGAATTCTAAGATCAAGGCACTTTGAGGTTTTTTGATCTTGAGGGTTGTTGGAGAATCTTCTTACACCTTGATCCTTGCAGCAGGGGATTTGATGCCATCAACAGATTTCGCTGAATTCTGTTGCTTGACTGTGAGATCTGCTCTCTTCTTCACATGATTTTCTCTCTGCAAATCTGTGCCTCTGCTTTCCTTTTACAAAGAACACAGTCTGTTGGATTGAAAGTCAAACATCTTTCAGTGTAAGTCATCTTAATTCTACCTGCTTTCACTGTATTTCCAAATATAATCACACTGTGGGGTGTTGTAGAGTAAGATATCAGTATCGTGTTTGGAGGGACTTACACTGTAGTCTGTGCTATCAATTGTCAGTAAGGATACAGGGCTTAGCAAACTCATACACACTTGGTGGGAACATAAGTTATGATTACTTTAAAATCATTTGGTGATATGTTTCCAAATGGCCTGTAATTGTAACCAAGAAAGGCTACTCATTTTTCTCTGCTCTTGAGCCATTGTTACCCATAAGCTTAAGATGATCTGTGTAAATATATTCACTGGGCTGCTGGAACTGGAGAAGACAGATAAGGTGAAAATGGAATGATTGCTTTATGTTTCAACAAGTTTAACGGGTAGAGATAAAAGCTAAGTCACTATATAAAGAGTAATAAGGTACAGAATGACTCGGATACTCTGATATTTTTACGGTTTATGCTTCATATGATCTATTGATAGCAGCATATGTGGGACGAGACATTTGTATTAGGATGGAGAGGATACACTAGAAAGCTTGGGATTTTTCCTGCAGATATGCTGCAAATATATTGAATGTTTGCTTTTCTAAAAAAGTTAAAATTAAAGAAAATATAATATAATGTTAATATTTATTAAATCTGGAACATGGGTTTTCATTGCATTAGTTCCTAATTTTTCATATGTTTGAAATATTTTATAGCAAAATATTTTTTTAAAAATCTCAGCAGGGTGGAACAGTGTGGTGACTATAATAAGATAAAATTTAAGAAAGAAGAATTTTGAGATCCTTAATCTTGAGTTAAATGGAAGTCTTACTAGCTGGGTATTTACACAGTAGGGGGGTATGGGTTAAAATAAGAATTTGTTTAAATATCTAAATTTGATTTGACTATAATTTTTTATATCAATACTATGAAAACCTGCCAACAAATTCAATTCATACTAAAGTTGAATAGTGTAAACACATGGTCTTCAATAGGAAAATGATATCACTTTCAATTTTGCAGAATCAGGAAATATTGCTCCATTATGTAGATCCTAGAAACAGAGGCAGGAAATGGTTAGAGCAGTAGAAAGCATTCCAAGTTGTTTAGCAGGTGGCTACTGGGCACAGTGCTTAGGATAAGGCTCAGGAGGGCTAGGAGAGCCTTCACAGAGGTGTTGTGTATGGATTGCTTGATATGTCCTGAAGAGAATGGATGACAAGGGATACAAATTGCAAGCAATTTCCAGCATTGTACGTTATCTATAAAGAGAGATTGTTCAAAGGTTGAGAAAAGCCTGTATTCACTCCACGTGGCATGACCATCCAGAGAAAGCAGTGGGCTTTGCACGGAGCCTGAACTTCCCCAGGAAGCAGCAGGCTCCTTAGTACTGAGTTGCTTAAAACAAATACTTGATTAAGACAAATATTTACTATAAAAATGGTTGTTATTATCTACATCAGAACAGTGATTCTAGATTTAGGTTACATAGACTAAAAAAAAACAAATCAAAGAATTTCTACCTTATTATTCTTCTAAGGAATATTAGTCTTCTTATTTATTTATTTATTTATTTTTAGATATTATCTTTATTTACATGTAAATTTTCCCTTTCCCAGGTTCCCCTCCAAAAAACAAACAAACAAACAAAAACAACAAGAACAAACTCCTTTTGCCTCCCCCCTCCCCATGCCTGCCACCCCACCCTCTCCCACTTATTGGCCCTGGCATTCCCCTACACTGGGGCACAAAACCTTCACAAGGCCGAGGTCCTTTCCTCCTATTGATGATCGAATTTGCAATCCTCTACTATACACATGCTGCCAGAACATTCAGTCCCACCCTGTATAGTCCTTGATTGGTGGTTGGGTCCCTGGAGCTCTGAGGGTACTAGTTAGTAATTGTTGTTCGTCCTAAGGGGCTGCAAACCCTTCAGCTCCATAGAACCTTTCTCTAACTCCTTCATTGGGGACAGTGTACACAATGGAGTACTATTCAGCTATTAAAAACAATGAATTTATGAAATTCTTAGGGAAATGGATGGATCTGAAGAGTATTCTGAGTGAGGTAACCCAATCACAAAAGATCACACGTGGTATGCATTCTTTGATAAGTGGTTATTAGCCAGGAAGTTTGGAATACAGGAAGAACGACCCACAAACCACAAGAAACTTAAGAAGAAGGAAGACCAAAAGGTGAACATTTCATTCCTTTTTAAAAAGGGGAACCAAACACCCACAGAAGGAGTGGCAGAGATTAACTATGGAGCAGAGACTGAAGGAAGGACAAGCATATAGCTATCTCCTGAGAGGCTCTGACAATACCTGACTAATACAGATGTAGAGCCTCACAACCATTCATTGAACTGAATATTAGTCTTCTAAGAACCGCTATGACCAAACAACCAAAACATAAGTAGATATCGCCTCGTTCCACCAACATGGAAGAAAAGTGCATTTTCATACCAAGATAATAAAGTACATTAACACAGAATTGGTTTTGTTAATAAATGAAAGTCCTCCTGAGAGGCTCTGACAATACCTGACTAATACAGATGTAGAGCCTCACAACCATTCATTGAACCGAAAATTAGGCATCGAGCATTTTCAAACAAAGATAATAAAGTACATTAACACAGAATGGGTCTTGTTAATAAATGAAAGTCAGACACTTTAAAGTGATACTTTAATAAAGCATTTACATTTGGGAGTGGTACCATAACTCAGTGGATAAAGGCACTCACCATGGAGCCTGATGGCCTGAGTTTGATTGCTGGAACCCTGTGGTGGAAGGAAAGAATCATCTTTTACACATTGTCTTCTGATATTCACATACCCACAGAGCACATGTGCTCCTACACATGTACATGCCTCTCACCCACAAAATAAAACGAAAGCTCTAAAGTACATGCTAAGTTACTTTAAAATAAGGTAAAATAGAGAATTTTATCAAATTCTGCCTTTGATATATGGTATTATTTTCTTAATTTATCAACTTAGGCATGTGTAAATACAAGAGTATAATATGGAGTAAAACTTAAGCATTTAGACTATATTTGAAATCCGTTTTTTTCTTGTGTTATTCAAGCATACCTTGTCAGTGACCTAGAGAAAATGCAAATGCAAAGTTCACATATAACTTCACTTAACAATAAATATTCCAGGTAGGCTGAGAAAAAGTGAAAAAAAAAAAAACTTCAAAAATAGGCATAGCTGATCCTTTCTTTGTCTTTCTTTTTAGGATAGAATAGGTCAATATGAGGACAAGACATTTTAGAGAAAGGAACTAAGGGCTCCAAAATATT
>JADRCD010233304.1:12964-25796 GCA_019843815.1 Montemys delectorum | reverse complement strand
CACACACACACACACACACACACACACACACACACACACACACACACACACAGAGAGAGAGAGAGAGAGAGAGAGAGAGAGAGAGAGAGAGAGAGAGAGAGAGAGAGAGAGAGAGAGACCACAACCATATACATTTAGAACTGGTGTTATAACTCAGTGGGCAAAGGTGTTTGTCCCCAAGCCTGATAGCCTGACTTTGATTCCTTGAACTCATTTGGTGGAAGAAAAAATACTGTGATTTGGTTGCACATCCAGAAATTCATTGGATGTATTCCTCAATGTCATGTATCAATGATATTTAAGAACAAGTCCTTTGGGAAGGAATTAAGCTTACATGATGAAACAAAGGTAGCATTGGCACAATTGCATGAGTGACTGTATAAGAAGGGAGGACCTAAGTTAGAAAGCTCTTTTCACCAATTGGTGACATAGCTGCCTTGGTCCTCTGTAGGGCCCCTACTCAACAGATACAGCTTCATAATCTGGGGCTTCTAACCCTATGAAACTTAAACTGAAAGAAAACCAAAACCATAATAGCAAAATCTTTCTTTGTCTTTTCCATTAAAGGTGACATATACTATATAAATTTTTGTAGTACAAGAGGGTCATAGAATACATACAAAATAAATGTTTATTGTTTTACCCACACAAACATTCATGCACTAGAATACTACTATTTAGAAATACAGCATCTTTCTTGAACATTAACTCATCTCTCTTACTGTTTTCCCCTTTGTCTGTCTGTCTGTCTGTCTGTCTGTCTGTCTGTCTGTCTGTCTGTCTGCCTTTCTGTTTCTCTGTCTGTCTGTCTTTCTGTCTCTCTGTCTCTTCTTATCCCCCTCCTTATACATTTTCATTATCATCTCTTCCTCCAAATAGGATTACCAATGCCCTCTTCACTTGTATAATAAAGCTCTATTTTTATGACTGCTTTATTCTACTCTTTGCAATGTCCACTTTCATCATTTGCACACCTGCTTTTGTAATATGAACTCATCAGAGAGTTCCTGTGGTGGTGTAAGGATTCCTTACGGCACCAGGGAATGCACTGATCAGCACAGTTTGATGGACAAGTTCTCTGTAGGCATGAAGATCACACTTACAGAGCCTACACCCTAGCTAAACCCATTTGTTTAGCTCACTTCTCTGCCTTGGCTATAAAAACAGCAGCGAAAGGTTTCCTTTTCTTCATCTTTGTAAGTTGATGATAATTATGTTGAAATTTTTGTAATTTCTTTCTTTCTTTGTGTTTTTGGGTAAAGGTGTGAATACTGGGTGTGGCATATGTACCTAGGGATATATTGCATGCGAATACCCATGTGCGTGCATGGAAACAAGAGGAGGATACTGGTGTCGTCTTTTATCTCCACTGTATTCCTTTGAGGAAGAGTCTCTCATTGAGCCTGGAGCACAGCTGCTGGCCAGAAAGCACCTGTGAACATCTTGCCTCTGTCCCTGATTCAACAGCTCTTGGTTACTTTAGGTATATTTGTAGTGTTTACTCCCCAAGCCTGTGTAGAACGGCAAGCACTCTTACCTGTTGAGTCATTTTCCTAGCCCCAATATCTGTGAACTTTAAACATATTTAAATCCTTTTGTTTTACTAAACAAATGTCTAGTCTTTGGAATTTAGTTATGGCAAGAGAAAGCAGAATAGATAGGATTATAAAGGCAAATACCCTGTAGGCTAAATCATTTTCATGGTTTAAAAAGGCACTTTATTGTGTCTGGATCTCATGTTCTCCCAAACGCTGAACATCACTTGTGATCAAAACTATTTATTTTAATAAAAGAAAGTAATGCAAGTCTCTAACTACAGTGGCAGAATATCTGTTGGCTTGCTCAGTTGACCCTGGAAGTTACTTAAGAACATAAATCTAGTAGCATTGGTATTTTTCTATGACTGTCTAGTGGGTTTGAAACCATTAACTAACCACTTCAAACCAGGAAAGTGGGCTAGAAGAGAGCGATGACTTGTTTGTTCATTTGCTTATGTGTTTTGCCTATGGGGCAAGAACTCTTTCAGATTTACATATCACAGGAATCGTAATCAAATGAAACAAAATCAAATGAAAAACTCAAAGAAGTAGTAATGAAAATCCAACTGTTAGTGTTTAAACATTCCACAGTTGTTCAATTATCTAGTTCATTTACTTTTTCTGTATTAAGATAATCAAGGTTTCCCTTGAGTTTTTTGGCTGAAAAAAATGCTCTCTTGTCTCTTACCCTCTCTTTTCAGTCAATTATATAATTAAGATACATCATTTGTTTATTCTTTTCTATCTCCAACTACCTTTTTGATCACAGGAAGAAAATTTTCAATTGTACTTGTGTACAATATTCTTGAATTTAACATTTCTCTTCTTTTTCCAAGCTTGTTTTTGAGGCTAAGAACTTAACTTTTCTTTTCTTCTTTTATATTTTTATATATTTAATTCATTTGTCCTTGTCCAGAAGTGTATTTTTGGCTATAGGCTGACTGATTTTGTGTTACAAAGTCCATTTTTATGTATTTTATTGTTATGCAATAATTATATGTAAATATATATAGTAAGTTTAAATATAATGTGTAAAAATATAAATAAGTATATTCAATATAATAAATAAATATAAATATAAAATATACTTTCTTAAAGTTTCATTTTCTTAAACAATTTATATTATGTGTGTGAAGGTTTTCTGGCATGTTCATCTTTATATAATGTGTATGCCTTGTGCCTGAAGAAGCCAGAAGAAGGTATTAGATACCCTAGAACTGGACTTACAGATGGTTTTGATATAGCTTCTGGGACTCAAACTCAGGTCTTCTGGAAGACCAGCAGGCAATCTTAACCATTGAGCTATCTCTCTAGCTCTAGTTTTGTACTTTTAATAACTTATCATTATGAGTTTATTATATCTTACTTATTCTATTTGTAAATGTTCACAGTAGTCAGAAACAACTTAAGAGAATAAAGTCTATTTTGGCTCACAGAGTCAGATGGATTTCCGTTCCTTATGGCAGGAAAGACATGCTGGGACCAGCCTAGTCCTTGTGGGGTGGAAAGGTGACACAGCTGCTTATTCACTTTATGAAGTAGAGAGTGCTAAAGCAGAGTTAGAGAGCAGAACCTTCAAGACCACTCTTGTGATCATCTTCTGTCCTCTAGGTCTCATGCTCCATAGGGTCTACCATCTTCCAAAGCAGCACTGCCTGCTAAGTTTTCAAGTGCAGGAGCCTGTGTGAGATAGTCCTTGCTCAAACCATGCTCCTACCATTAGATGAGGATAAACACATTTACTGTCAAATTCATGACAGGCCCTTTCACATCCGATGTTCTTGAGTGTACAAGGCTTTTGGTAAACCCACAGAGCAGCAGTAACAGGGACCTCCAAACTGGTTGCATATCCAAGAACTGATTTGGGTTGTGGCAGTAAGAAAGAGGCCTAAGGGAAAGGCAGGGGGAATGGGAGAGAATGAATTCTTCACTTGTGGTCACCACTGGTTAGGCAGAAGGAGGTTGAGATGGTCAACTTCAGTTATCAACTTAACTGGAAACCTTTGAGAAGACATTTTACTGTGACATCGAGATCATGATGATATTGAAATAAACTAAATTTATTTACAATGCTATGTTTTTTAAAAGATTTATTTACAGCTGGGCGGTGGTGGCACATGCCTTTAATCCCAGCACTTGGGAGGCAGAGGCAGGCGGATTTCTGAGTTCGAGGCCAGCCTGGTCTACAGAGTGAGTTCCAGGACAGCCAGGGCTATACAGAGAAATCTTGTCTTGAAAAACCAAAAAAGATTTATTTACTATTATACATAAGTTCACTGTAGCTGACTTCAGACCAGAAGAGGGCCTTAGATATCATTATGGGTGGTTGTGAGCCACCATATAGTTGCTGGGATTTGAACTCAGGACCTTTCTGTCAATCATGACTGTGCTATGTTTTCTCTTATATTTAAAGCTTTCAAAACCAGCTACCACTGATTACCATCTTTCCTCTGGTGTTTCTTATATATTCTCATCCGAAGTAGGTGTTCAGCCCCTTAGTACAAACAACAATATGAACTAACTAGTACCCTCAGAGCTCCCAGGGACCCAACCACCAACCAAGGACTATACATGGTGGGACTGAATGTTTTGGCAGCATGTGTATAGTAGAGGATTGCAAATTCGATCATCAATGGGAGGAGAGGACCTCAGCCCTGTGAAGGTTCTGTGCCCCAGTGTAGGGGAATGCCAGGGCCAATAAGTGGGAGAGGGTGGGGTGGCAGGCATGGGGAGGGGGAAGGCAATAGGGGTTTGTTCTTGTTGTTTTTGTTTGTTTTTTGAAGGAGAAACTGGGAAAGGAGAAATTTACATGTAAATAAAGAAAATATCTAATAAAAAAAAAAGAAGTAGGTGTTTATCCAGATCAATGACTCATTGCAAGTAAAGCTGTTTGGGCAAAAGAAGAAACTGTATAACACACCATGACACACTGAAGCTCCCTCAGAAAGAGTTTTTTTTCTTTTGGAGGGAAGCTTACAAGGGCAGAGGGTAGATATGAAAGGACAGGGGGATGACTAGGATTGGAGTATATGATGTGAAATTCACAAAGAATCCATAAAAAGTTAAAAAACTGCATCTCACTCAAGTAATGTTTGTTGTCAAATATTATTTAACATTGTTTTCTAAGTTCATAGCTATGATTAGCACATTAATTTTTGAATATTGTTATTTAGCCAAACTAAGCTCTTACTTCTAGTTATTTGTACATGTTTTCATTTCCAAGTGAATAATCATATCCTTTAATAGTGACAATTTAATTTCTTTCCATATTCATAATTCTTCTCCTTGACATTGGTCAGGGCCTGGAATATAATTTGTAATCAAACAGTAATTCATGGCACTCATTCTTAATCATGACATGTAAATTAATGCCTTCAGTGTCTCACCACTGTGTAACGTTTGCTACCTTTCCTTGTTCATATCTTTTATTGGATCAGGAAGACCTTTTCTTCTAACGTTCTTTTATATAGAATGCTGTTCAGTTCTGCTTGAAAGAATTTTCTATTATTTTAACCACTTTTCTGACTTTAATAATCTGATCATATACATTTTGTCATTTAACCTTAAATACAGTGATTTACATTTATAAATTTTAATGTTAAATCTCCTTTGGTGTCTTTTTTTTTTGTTTGTTTGTTTTGTTTTGTTTTTTTCGAGACAGGGTTTCTCTGTATAGCCCTGGCTGTCCTGGAGCTCACTCTGTAGACCAGGCTGGCCTTGAACTCAGAAATCTGCCTGCCTCTGTCTCCCAAGTGCTAGGATTAAAGGCGTGAGCCACCACCACCAGGTCCTTTTTTTTAAAAAAATTTATTTATTTATTTTTATTTATTTATATTTATGTACTTATTTATTTAAGATTTTTATTTATTATATGCAAGTTCACTGCTACTATCTTCGGACACACCAGAGGAGGGTGTCAGATCTCATTATGGGTGATTATGCGCTTCTTAAATTTTAATTAATTTGCTGTTGCATTTGAATCAGTACAATTTATTTTTTAAAATACTTCAACGGACAGATACAGACAATTGTATTTTTTTTCATGTTGTCTTATGGTTTGTATTGCTGTGAAAAAAATTCCGTAACCCAAAGCAGCTTGGGGAAGGAAGGGTATACTTTATCTTACTTTACAAGGTAGCGGTCCTCAGGGCTAGAACCTGGTGCAAGCAGCTGATGCAGTAGCCGTGATGGAGTACTGCTCCCTATCCTGCTTCCCATAGCTTGCTCAGCCGACTCTTACATACACCCCATGACCACCTGCACATGACCACAACCGCAATATCCTGGGCCTTCCATTGATCAAGGAAGTGCCTTATAGGCTTGCCTACAGGCTGGTTTTCTGAAGGCAATTTTTCAACTGAATCTCCCCCTTTTCCAAATAACTCCAGTTTGTGTTACGATGATATGAAACTAACCAAATGCTTGAATCAGATACACTTTGTGAGCTGGCTAAATTGAACTCTTTAACATGTGGCACCTCTCACACTTTGTATACATACACACACACACACACACACACACACATGTATGTATATATATACATATATATATACACATATATATAGTGAGTAAAGAAAACACAAATTTCGTGGGCTTCTCCCTGTTACTAACTATAGTGACTCAGTTGTTGGGAAGTAGATCTCTACTGATTTGACTTCACCAGAAGCACATTCTCTGAGCAGCATTGTCACACTCTCTCCCTCTCCAGTCCCTTGTCCCCACCGTTCATATTTCTTATTACATGAACTCATCTTCTGTGGTTTCCATATCCAAGTCACAGCATCTGGCCTTTGTGTTCTGTGACTGGCTTACTATGTACAACATATTGTCCCCCAATCTCAGCTCTATTGTCCCTAATGACAGAATTCTCTTTTCAAAGGATGAACAGTATCCCATTGTAAATGGATGCTACATTTCTTCACTTACACACCTAGAAGTTTGATTCTACATCTGTACCCTTGCGAGTGGTTCTGCAATAAACCTGGGAGTGCAAATGGCTCTCTGATACACCGGTTTAATTTTCACAATGGGGCTGCCACTGGACTACTAGTATTTTCTTTAAAGAATTTTAAACTGATGTTTAAAACTGCAATTGACCTATACTTGTAGTTAGTGCATGTAGTTAGTGTGTGTGTGTGTTGTGTGTGTGTGTGTGTGTTTGTGTGTTTTGAAGGTAAAATTAAACTAAAAAAGCAGAAAAGGATCTACTCTTTCCTAGTGTCAGATGGATTTTGTAAATTATTGAGATTTGTAGCAAACTGTATGTTCCAAAAATGGTAATGGCAGTTTCAATACCACTTTGTAATGGAATTTGTGGTTGGGTGGCTGGGTACTAAGATGCCAAATGGCTTTTGTTTGGCTGTCTTTCTGGGCATGCTTACTTTTGGGCCTTTGCCATCATGGTCTGAAGGAGTCTAAGCCACATGAAGAAGTCCCAGCAGGTGTTGTAGCTGACAGTTGGCCCTAACTAAGGTTACACTTCAATCAGCCAGATGTGTGAGTAACTGAGCTTTTGGAAGGTTCTTGGCTTCCTGCTAACTCTGAGTGTTCCCAGTGATGTATAGTGAGTGCAGAGAGGAGCTGTCCCCACTAAGCCCTGCTCCAACCAGATTGCTGGAACAACACGGATGCTGCTATTTGAAACCACAAGCTTCTGGAATGCTTTGCTCCTCAGCCTTAAATAATTCACAATCCAAAACCTGTTTATTAATATTCCTCCTCAGAAAATAAATATTTGATTGTTCATAGCTTTGCTCAAACCTTTGTATTTTTAATCGGTTTAAAAATTTTGTTGATAAAATTTATTATTGAATATATACTTAAATTTGATTAACATTTTATTTTAACCAAAACAACTTAGTGTAAAGGGATAATAATTTTTATTCCTTACTTCCAGATCCACTTACATGTTTGTTATGGTTAGAGATGTACTTGGGATTTTTTTTTGTGATTCATGTTCTGCTTTGATTTGTTTTCTCAGTTGCATTTTATTTTATTTTATTTTTTTTACTGTTCCATCATTTTTATTAGATATTATCTTTATTTACATTTCAAACGATATTCCCCGCTTTGCCATTCTAATCTTAAAGGTTAAATCAGTCATCCTTAGCAATTTAAAAGTCTAGAGATAGCCAGTGTCCTAACAAGTGTTCTAAAGAGTACAGGGCTACACGGAACCCGCCTCCAACAAGTGTAAGACAATTCAGAGAACTGTAAGAAGAAGTCAAAGAACAATTGTAAGTTGTTCAATACAACATTGTACAACTTTGGGTAATGATAGGAATAGTCTATATCTATTTCTTTTTATGTCTTTATCTATGTTGTTACTAATAATGGAAGAACAGAAACATGACCAATGTTACTGAAGAACAGAAATTTTGGGTTAATTTTACTGATATTTAAATAGCATCTTGTAGTCAGTAGACACTGTATAGTTTATTGTAAGGCTTAACTTACAATAGGTTCGATTTTGTGAACCTAGAAGTTCATTTGATTACTATTTTCATCTCTTTTGTGGAATGTGCACATTTAACTAATCACCTCGCCAACAATTCTGGTTGTATTTCAGAACTTTCTAGAAATCTCTTTTATTTTAGAATGTATACTGATAGTCTATATGTGGTAAACTTTGATAGTGTATTATTTGATGAAGTCCTTGAAAAATAAAGTTTTAAACCATTCTTTGTGTGTATGGTGCTTCTTCCTCGCTTTGGGAAGGTACTCGTGCTCCAGTATGCATGCATGCAAGGGTCACCGGCTGACATTATGTGGCTTTCTCTGTCTCCCACAGCCTCCGTCCCTCTCCCTCTCCCTCTCTCCCGCTCCCTCTCTCCCTCTCCTTACCTCTCCCACTCTCTCTCTCTCTCTCCATCTCTCTCTCTCTCTCTCTCTCTCTCTCTCTCTCTCTCTCTCTCTCTCTCTGCCTGAGGCTCTTGCTGAACCAAAAGCTCATCATTTTAGATGGACTGGCTGGCCAGTGAGCTCCTGGAGTCCACAGTTGTCTGCCTTACCAATGCGTGGGTCACAGCTGACCATGCCTCGCTTTTATGTGCTGGAGATTGAGATTCAGGTCTTCAAGTTTGCACAGCAAGCATCCTTACTCACTTACACCCTACACAACGAAAGTTTCCGTTTCTAGGACTCTTAGCTTTTAAAGACGCAGTTGAGAACTTGCTTTCAGACTGTATCAGCTCCCTTAAAGGAGCTGGTTTTCTTTTTGTGATGTTTTAGATACTTTATCTTTGACTTTCTAAATTTGTGCATGTGTGTGTTAGGTTTCTTTAACCTAGTCAGAGAGGATGCCCTAATCAGGCTGAGACTTGATGTGTCAGAATGGGGAGGTATGCAGGGGAGGGGGCACCCTGTCAGAGGCAAAAGGAAGGAGGTTGTAGGGTGAGGGAATCTATAAGGAAGGAGGGGCTGGGAGAGGGAGCAGCGCTTGGGATATCAATCAATCAATCAATCAATCAATCAACCCGTCAATAAATGAAAAATGCCAAACAAAAATAACTTAAGGATTTCTTGCTGGGACAAGAAAGATACAAGAGGATCCAGGAAATAGTGAGGGCAAGATTCTCAGTGAACACTTCCTGTGGTCAGGCCTGGCCAACAGTTCACCATTTCCCAATAATACCATCATAGTATGACTCCATCAAGGACTAAAATATTTACCATTTTAGAGCCTTCACTGTATGATAGTCTCTGGAAGTTCCATCACAGACACACCCAGAGATGGATGTTATGAATGTTCTCGGTCTTTCTTAATCCAGTCAAGCTGATAATGAAGACTGTTATGTTTTGCATGATCTGCTCACTATATACTGTGTATTCTCTACCTCTAGATGCTCTCCATAAGAACCACTAATTCGTGAGGTGGAATCGCAGGGTTGTTTTGATTTCCACTTCTCTGATGATTAAGTAGTTGAACAGTTCCTTAGGTGCTTCTCAGCCATTCGGTATTCCTCAGTTGAGAATTCTTTGTTTAACTCTGTACCCCATTTTTAATAGGCTTATTTGATTCTCTGGAGTCTAACTTCTTGAGTTCTTTGTATATATTGGATAGTAGCGCTCTATCAGATATAGAATTGGTAAAGATCTTTTCCCAATCTGTTGGTTGCTGTTTTGTTCTATTGACAGTGTCCTTTGCCTTACAGAAGCTTTTTAATTTTATGAGGTTCTATTTATCAATTCTTGATATTAGAGCATAAGCTATTCATGTTCTGTTCAGGAAATTTACCCCTGTGCCCATGTGCTCGAGGTTTTTCCACACTTTCTTTTCTATTAGTTTCACACCAGTCAGAATGGCTAAGATCAAAAACTCAGGTGACAGCAGATGCTGGCGAGGTGGTGGAGAAAGAGGAAAACTTCTTCATTGCAGGTGAGATTGCAAGCTGGTACAACCACTCTGGAAATCAGTTTGGTGGTTCCTCAGGAAATTTGACATAGTCCTACCAGAGGACCCAGCTATACCACTCCTGGGCATATACCCAGAAGATGCTCAAACATTTAGTAAGGATACATGCTCCACTATGTTCATAGCAGCCTTATTTATAATAGTCAGAAACTGGAAACAACCCATATGTCCCATAACAGAGGAATGGATACAGAAAATGTGGTACATTTACACAATGGAGTACTACTCAGCTATTAAAAACAATGAATTTATGAAATTCTTAGGGAAATGGATGGATCTGGAGAATATTATCCTGAGTGAGGTAACCCAATCACAAAAGAACACACATGGTATGCACTCTCTGATAAGTGGTTATTAGCCCAGAATTTCGGAATACAGGAAGAACAACCCACAAACCACAAAAAACTCAAGTAGAAGGAAGACCAAAGTGTGGATACTTCATTCCTTCTTAGAAAGGGGCACAAAATACCCATGGAAGGAGTTGTAGAGATAAACTATGGAGCAGAGACTGAAGTAAGGACAATACAGAGACTGCTCCACCTGGGAATCCTTCCCATATTCAGTTATCAAACCCAGACACTATTGTGGATGCCAGCAAATGCTGACTGACAGGAGCCTAATATAGCTGTCCTCTGAAAGGCTCTGACAGTGCCTGACTAATAGAGACGTAGAGGCTAACAACCATCCATTGGACTGAACACAGGGTCCCCAATGAAGGAGCTAGAGAAAGGACCCAAGGAGCTGAAAGGTTTGCAACCCCTTAGGAAGAACAACAATATTAACTAACCAATTCCCTCAGAGCTCTCAGGGATTAAACTGTCAACCAAAGAGTACACATGGTGGGACTCATGGCTCCAGCAGCATATGTATAGCAGAGGATGGCCTAGTCAGTCATCAATGGGAGGAGAGGCCCTTGGCCCTGTGAAGGTTCTATGTCCCAGTGTAGGGGAATGCCAGGGCCAGGAAGTGTGAGAAGGTGGGTTGGTGAGCAGGGGGAGTGGGGTGGGAAAAGGGTTTTTTTTTTCCCTTAGGAGGGGAAATTGCAAAAGGAGTTATCATTTGAAATGTAAATATAGAAAATATCTAATAAAAAGAAAAAAGTAAATACAAAGGTTTCATTGAAAAAAGAAAAGAAAAAGAAGCACTAATGCAATTTTCAATTTAAATTTTAACCTTCCTGTATCTCCTTTTCATTCTCTTGGTTCTGTTTGTAAGAATTATTATTCTATATAAGTTTGAGCTTCTCATTTCAATTCTATCTTTCATAGCTTGTGACCTCTCGCTTAGGTTATCTTTTCCTTATATCCAAATGTCACAAAGTATAGGATCTTTATTGATTGTTACTGGGAGTTTAACTTTCCTTAAACATTTCAGAATGTGATCCTCTTTTCTTCTCTTCCAGACAACTATTGTATCTTCAGTTTGGGAGGTTGGTTTGTTTTCATTGTCTTTGGTCTTTCAAGGCAATTTATTAATTCATTTTTGTATGACTTAATGATGTTGTGAGTTTTTTTACATTTACATTATTTATACCTAATCTCTGTTAATTTTGAAGGCTTGATGTTCTGTGTCTTGCTATTCCATATGATTTTCTGCAAAGACAGAAATCTATAAGCACATTTGTTTCTAGGTAGAATCCTGCCTTAACTTGAGGGATTCTGGCCTTGAAGAAGAAAGAGTCTTGAACTCAAGACTTTTTTTTTAGAACTAGGAACTTGATATTCATTTTGGCTTGCTGGCATCAGTCAAGATTTAGCCCACAGTCCTTCTTCTTCCTCCTCTTGATTTGCCCACTTCTTCCTGTTGCTTCTGAATGTCTTCATTTTTCTTCATCTTTGGAAGTTTCCTTAAACCATTTCCAGTCCCACAAACTACTTTTAAAAATACTTGGTGTGGTGAAGTTGTAGAGCATCAGGTTACCTTGTGAGGACTGAGCCATTTGAAACTATGTCCCCCAGCACTCCTAACATGAGGAGTCAGTCATGCCTCTGTCTATAAATGGGATTCCTTAGAGCTCTGCAATATGTCTGGAATATAAAGTGCTTCCAGCATTGCAATTAGATTGGTTCAATTTCTTTCCCTCATATGCTAGACTTCTGAGGGATTCAAGAAATTTAATTATGTTATCAGATAATTAAACTGTTTTAATAAAATATGAGCAAAACACTAAGCTATATATATATATGAAAATGAGACTAGATTTAACAATTATAAACTTCATTGGAGACTTAGTTTCCAAGCAGGTTATACACCATTAGTTTCTCTGTTTCAAATTCATCCTTTTAGCCTGTATTGTCTAAAATTGCAGGAAAAAGTAGTCCATGGAAAGAGTAGTGATTTTGATATCCAAAAAATTAGATACAATTAATTTCAATGGGCCAGTATATCCTGATATGTATGATAGTGATAATGTATAGTTCATAGTTAATTGTGAGAATTAAATCAACCCAATAAAATAACATGTATGTAATTGCTAATCATGATGTCCAACATATAGTCAACACTTGGATAGTACTTATTATTCCCATCCTCACAACAATCTTTGAGTTAATGTGAGTAAACATGTAATTTTCAATGATATATTTTGAAATTTTATTTGGTATCCACTCATTTCTAGGGCAACTTATCAGCTTTATCTCTGTATGGAAAATTAATTTAAAAAATATTGCAAAGGATAACTCCTACCTATACAATTAAGCTACTTTCCAGATAAGAGAAGTCAGGTCTGATTGCAGTTAGAAATGTGAGCAATGCTTGCGTAGTTTTAGTCAGCATCTGGAATTGATCATCAGAACTTTGATTAACAGAATCAGTATGATCAATCCCAGATGTTTAAACATGGCTGAGCTTACTAGACTGGTTCATGAGAGTGAAGACATAG
>JADRCD010233303.1:0-25598 GCA_019843815.1 Montemys delectorum | reverse complement strand
ATGGGGTATAGAGCTAAACAAAGAATTCTCAACTGAGGAATACTGAATGGCTGAGAAGCTCCTAAAGAAATGTTCAACATCCTTAGTCATCAGGGAAATGCAAATCAAAACAACCCTGAGATTCCACCTCACACCAATTAGAATGGCTAATATCAAAAACTCAGGTGACAGCAGATGCTGGAGAGGTTGTGGAGAAAGAGGAACTCTCCTTCATTGTTGGTGGGACTGCAAGCTGGTACAACCACTCTAAAAATCAGTTTGGCGCTTCCTCCGGAAATTAGGCATAATTCTCCCAGAGGACCCAGCTATACCATTCCAGGGCATATACCCAGAAGATGCTCCAACATGTAATAAGGGCATATGCTCCACCATGTTCATAGCAGCCTTATTTATAATAGCCAGAAACTGGAAACAACCCAGATGTCCCTCAACAGAGGAATGGATACAGAAATTGTGGTACATCTACATAATAGAGTAGAACTCAGCTATTAAAAACAATGAATTTATGAAATTCTTAGGGAAATGGATGGATCTCGAGAATATCATCCTGAGTGAGGTAACCCAATCACAAAAGAACACACATGGTTTGCACTCTCTGATAAGTGGATATTAGCCCAGAAGTTCGGAATACTCAAAGTACAATCCACAAATCACAAGAAACTCAAGAAGGAAGACCAAAATGTGGACACTTCATTCCTTCTTAAAAGGGGGAACAAAATACCCATGGAAGGAGTTCCAGAGACTAACTACGGAACAGAGACTGAAGGAAGGGCACTCCAGCCTGATGTATCTGTCTCCTGAGAAGCTCTGACAGTACCCAAGTAATACAGAAATGGAGGCTCACAGCGATCTATTGAACTGAATACAGGGTCCCCAATGAAGTAGTTAAAGAAAGGACCGAAGGAACTGAAGGGTTTGCAGTCCCTTAGGACAAACAACAACAATATGAACTAACTAGTACCCTCAGAGCTCCCAGGGACTAAACCACCAACCAAGGAGTACACATAGTAGGACTGATGGTTCTGGCAGCATGTGTATAGTAAGTGATGGCCAAGCCGGTCATCAAAGGAGGAGAGGCCCTTGGCCCTGTGAAGGTTCTGTGCCCCAGCATAGGGGAATGCCAGGGCCAGTAAGCGGGAGAGGGTCAGGTGGCTAGCAAGGGGAGGGAAGACGAACAGGGGTTTGTTCTTGTTGTTTTTTGGGTTAATGGAGGTTTTTTTGGAGGGGAAACTGGGATAGGAGAAATCTTATGACATGTAAATAAGAAAATATCTAACAAAAAAATAATAATTAAAAAAAAAAAAGAATTAAACACCTCACCTAATCACAACAGATTCTCTCGTATAACCACCGTCATACTCTGTAGTTTCTTCTAGTGCCTGGAAATCTAGATTCTGAAAATTACAGAAAAAAAATGCACCTTAATATCTATAGTACACCATTAAAAACAAACAAACGAACAAACAAAAAAAATAAGACCTTTTTTGTAGATATCTTTCTTACCCGGCTTCCACATATAAGCAATTCAATTTCTTCTGGTCTGAATAAGTATTTTAAGGGTGATTCATTAGTCACCATATGAAAACCTCTGCGAAATGCCTTGAATTGTTTTTCTACAGATTTATTGAGAATGTAGTCTGAATAGAGATTGACAAATTCCTGTAGGAATATTAACAAGAAATCATATGCTATACAAATGAAACACAATTAGCTATTAAGCTACATAGTTTTAAAACCTACCCTCCACCCCACTTATGTTTAAAAAATAGATTTCAGAGAGTTGGTTCACTGTTTAAGAGCATTAGCAACTCTTGGAGAAGATCGAAGTTCAATTTTCAGCATTCACACAGCAGCTAACAACCAAGTATAACTCTCCTTCCAGAAGACTAAATACCCTTTTCTGGCCTCCATGAGCAATATATGTAAATGGTGCACCAACATATATACAGGCAAAGCACTCATGCATATAAGATAAACATAAGTCTTAAAAAATTAATAAAAGGTTATATGTACAAAGAAAATATTTTCACAATTTCTCACTTCTGACAGATATTAAAGCTGTAACTCATATGCATAAAACAGCTATACATTATGAATCTGAGAGTAATTTAAATTCTTAAATTAAAGAGAAATTAATATAAAATATAATAGTGATAATGTAATAATGTAAATGATAGAATTAAAATAAAAATTACAAAGGACTTTATATAACAACAGAACCTCTAGTATGCAATATAAATTTAAGTTATAAATACTGATTTTGAGAAAACCAGAATGTCTCAAGTTTCCTCTGGAAATTTTGGTATTGGTAAGATAGCTACTGTATCCAGTTCAGCAAAAATGCTATTTGTTGGTAAGCTAAGCTGTTGTATCAAATTATAAAAATGAAGCCTGTATCATGACAGTATAATATTTCACCAAAAATAATAGTATAAATTAATATATTTCTTAAAATTATACTATTTATTGTAATTTTCTTATTAAGCTCAGTTACTTTCTGTTGCCAAGTGAATAGCTCTTAAAATTAATAGAAATCAAATCTAATGTGAATAATTTCATATGCATAATTAGATTTCAAATGGAATATATGCATACATACTAAACAAGATCTCAGTCACTGGGCTATGTATACCTCTTTGGTTTAATATGGTAAGGCCCTATATCTAGTATTACACTAGAGTAATATTTACACATTCATTCTTCTGGAGTCTGTTTAGTCTTTCTCTAAAGGGGAATTAACAATTGTGTACAATCACATAAGCTCTTATCTAAGAGTTAAGAAACTGTAGTTTTACTATTTAGAAGAATTTGTTTATGTAAAGTTTTTATAACTTCTTCAAACCATACTAGATTATCCTTTGAAAACTTTTTAAGAATACTGCTTTGAAATTATATATTTATAAAACAATGACAAAAATTTTATTACCTTCCTGTTTTCATTTGTAATTGGAATTTTATCACCATTTTCTTTTAGGTCATACATCATTGGGTTACCAAAAAGATCTGTCTGTGATATCTGGAAAGTGATCATCATATCATCTTCCACATTCCCTTCATATTCCAATAAATCCTTTAAACTCTGATATAAAACCTAACAACCAGAAAGAGAAGTGAAGTTGCCAAATAATTACTAAAACAAATAAAAATAGTAAATTGTTCATTCTTTGTAGAAACAACTTGTCAACAAAAATGAAGCCATAAATATTCCACATCTCTCAAGTAGTTTAATAAGATAGAAAGGTTGTCATATGTAATGTGTCAATCTTAAAAATTCGTCAAATGATCAGTTCAGCAACAGATTGCATACCATGCTCTAGATTATACACTGTGTCTCCATGATGGTGGCAGGGCACAGGAAAAGAGGAAAAACAAAACAAAACAAACGAAACAAACAAAAAAAACAAAATAAACAACAACAAAAAACCATACACATATCAACTATACCTATCAACAACGAGACAATGGTCATTTTACTAGGTAGACTCAAATGGGACATTTAAAACATGATATTTATAACATTTTTTATGGGATCAATCAAAACATACTTGATGGAATATATAAAAAATTATATTTATTATACTTAACCAGATTAAAAGTACTTTACTGTACTAGATGGCAGTATCAACAAAAGTTTACAAATAAAATCATGTTTCTACATAAATTAAGATAAACTTCTGTATTTAGATACAATCTTAAAGACTATTAACGAAGGACAAACAACTTACTGGGTGAGAGTCTCCCAAGTCACAAAAGGTTCCTTTTTTCCCCATTAGCTTCCTGTACACAACCATGGGAAAATGGACATCCAGAATACAGTTATTGTAAATAGCCAGACCCAGGACTATGCCAATTAGAGTAAACTGACCCTCAGTTTCAAAAGAAGATGGATTAAACCAAAATAATTTTGTAGCTTCATCATATGTGAACATACCTATAAAGAAATAAATAAAATATAACATACTTTTTGAAAGACTAAGAATTTAAATATAATTTTAAACAAAATCATATACAGAATTTAAATACAGGAGATATAAAAGCCATTTTATCTACTTAACGACTGAAAATTATGTATGAAACAAATACATGATTAAGTACAAAAAAATTGGAGAAAGTTGATTAAGTTTAAGTTACTTAAAATTCATATCAAATCTGAGCTAATACAATTTTTAAAAATATTTTGTGATCTTTCAGATTCGCATGATCTTCATTATTCAAAGCCAAACTCAAGAGACTTTTTTTTCCTATCATCATTACTTTATCTATGTGAGCATTAAGCGATTTGTCTTCTTTCTTTTTATAGAACATCAAAAAATATATATATAACAAATTTTATATGCCTTTTAACTTTTCTAAGTACATTTTCAGTTGCTTCTCAGGAAGTACTTTTATACAAAGTCTAACATGCTAGGGAGAAAGGGGACTTTATACCTTAGCACTTTGTAAAATGAGTCAGGAAAATCATGAGTTTAAGGCCAGAGTACTGGTTTCACAAGTATCGAATTCAAACTTGCTTTCCAGTTTGAAAAATATGTAAATTATGTATCTCCACATGTGTATCTATTTATTTGCAAGCCATGTTATAGATCCATGGAGTATCAAAAGTTCCAGTTCACAAATAATAAATCTGATGGAATGTTACCAATGGATGCTCTTCATCTAAAGAGCAATCAAGCTATAAATTAACCAGAGGATAAATTATATAACCTATGATTCTCATGACTTCAGGTTTTTCAAATCCACCATTCTAAGGTTTTTCAAATTAAATTTACCTAAATGGTAACTGTTTTCTACTAGAATATTTGGCTATGTAATCTAAGGAAGAATCTGAATTAACTGAGAGACCAATCAGGGGTAAGGCATATCCAATTCTTTTATAGCTTATCATAACTGAAAAATATTTATAAACCAAGTTCATAATTCAAAAGACTAACACACCATCATAATCATATCATTAATACTTACCAATATCTGGATTAAAGATTTCCTCCACAACTAACTGAAAAAACTCTTTGGAAACCCCTCCCTCATCTACTCCTTGTTCTCCTTCAAATTCCACATACAACTGCTTCTTCAAGTCTGCAGGATTTTCCATAGCAATCATCTCTAGCTGTTGATTGAAAATACAAAAAGAAGACAGTTGAGAATTGGGAAAAAGTAAGATATAAATAAGTAGAAGAAAATAAGAAGTAGCAATAACAAAATACAGAAACAAAACAAAGAATCTTGTTTCTGAAAGGAAAAAAAAGAAGCAAACTGACTTATTGCTTTTGGCAAGATTTATTTCAATACACAGATATGTATTTAAGTATATTAGGTGTTTAAGAAGCTATATATTTCTCAGTAAGGGATATAGACAAAGCATTGTTGGGAGAGGGATGGTTGAAATTATGTCCTGTATATCTTCATCTTTAAGAGTCCAAGGGCTTATGAATTTACTCTGTAAGGAATCTCTCTATATTGGTCTTCTTTAACTCGAATATGTATATTCACATGTCTCCTTCCTCCTAAGATGTTTTTCCTCAGGATCTGTCCACCTTGTTTGTCCTTGGCCTGGAAGACTGCATATCACCATAGGCTATACTGACAGCTCCTGGTATCTCTGCCAGTACCTGCCTACCTAGCATCACAACTATAATGCCCACTCAAATTTTCTTTTCTTTAACAGAGTTCTGGAGATTAAACTCAGGTCTTCTTGTAAGCTATCTACCTTCTCAGCTCATGTACCTAATTTTCAGGTCAGTATTTATTGAAAATTTATTTTTCAGTAGTATTTTGTTGGTGAACATTTAAGAATCTAAGTGTTCTTTTACAAGTTCTATATACCACCCACTAAATAGTAACAATTACTAAGCTTTCTAACGTATAAAGAAACAGAGATAATATTCTTCCTACTATAAGATGGTATATGCTTAGTATATCATTTCTAAAGAGCAAAACTGTTAACAAATTATCCTTCAAAACTACAGATTTTTAAAAATTCATAATTTTATGTTCCCCAAGAGATTAATAGGTAGGTCTGATACTTTACAGCAAAATATATTAACTTAAAATTAACCTTGGAAATGGAGAACAAAAACATAGCAACAACAGTATTAGCTAGAAACCTGTCCTAAAACAGAATTAACTTTGAACACTTAAATTTCCATGATCATCTTAGCTCAAATTTGGTCCCAACACAATATACTGTTATTACTGTGCTTTCTCCCAGTTTTCAACCTGCTAAGAAAACACGTTATTTATTGATTCAAAGGCCTGTTGGTATTCAAGACAGTATACATCTGTCCAATCTATTTTTCCCCCAATTTTGGTTCTGATATGTTCTATTATGATCACTAAAAAATAATTTTCTATCTTTTTTGTTTTTGTTTGAAATGTAAAATAAGCATAATATAGTATCAAATAAATTAATAAGTGAAATACTTAAGTTAATTCCCAGCATTAACTCTAAGTTTGTGGTTGCAAGTATTATTATTCCAGTAATTTTTATATATTCCAGGCTATGTATGATAGAACATGCATTTGATCCCAGCACTCAAACTCAGTGGGTTTAGTGAAGTTATGTCTCCATAGAAAATTTAAGTCCAATAAGGGATTTATAGTGATTTTTTTTTTATCTAAAATAAGACTAACAAGTAAATAAATATTTCCAGTTTTATCAAAATATTTAACCACAAATTTTAAAAACAAAAGTATTGCAGGGATAAGAGCAACAACAGCAATATATGAAACTGATGGGTCACTGTACAATTAAAACTGATTTGATATCTACAACTCCTTAGCAAGCAGGCTGCTAAAACCATTTTACAGATAGTCCCTTGAAGTAATAAAAGGATGAATAATTTAAGAAATAGTAATTCAGAGAAGAAAGGTTTTAATACAGGGAGTAAGCTTTTAGCCCACAGTTTGCCTGTTTTACCAAAGAAACTAGAGATAATATTTGCTCTTAGATTTTCTGTGATTTCTTTGGATATCAATATTTTCAACAATATTCACATATTCTTTTCAGAATCAGGATGTATTCCTATGTAGTTTAAAAATATTTGGCAGCTTAATTCTGTAGGTGAAAATGTCCAATTAGCAATTTAAGAAGACTATTCTCAATGCTGCCAAAGTGACTTTGTAAATTATTATCCTGTTTAAGATGATGCATTAGTAGCCCATCTTTTTAAAAATTCTGGTAACAAAACATAAAATGTAATACTAACCATACACAAAAGCCATCAGCAAATCCAGTTACATTAAAATGGTTTTTTTCCTTAAAAATAGTAACTCTTGCTGACCAGTGGCAGTGCATGCCTTTAACCTCAGCACTAGGGAAGCAGAGGCCGGTGGATCTGAGTTCCAGACCAGACTAGTCAACAGAGGGAGTTCCAGGACAGCCAGTGTTACACAGACAAACTGTCTCAAAATACACCCCGAAGAAAAATGTAACTCTTAAAAGATAAACACACACACACACACACACACACACACACACACGCCCTTAAGCCATTGTTTCATCAACTAGAAAATAGTGTAAAAAATTAAATTAAATTTATATGACTTTAAAACTTAATTTATAAAATCAAGTTGTCTTACATGTAATTGGATACATGAAAACTATTGGAATATACTTATAATTCTGCATAAAATATGCATGTGTTTTTGACCTAGTTTATTAAACACTAATGGACTTTTATATGTATCGTTCTGGAAGTATAAGATAAAATAGATAGTATTGGCTTCATAGATAGCACTGGAGAAAATTAAAATACACTGGTATTACTATGCTATAGTAACATACAATGGGAACTATTACTTCCTAACTGTACTTCTTTTTGTACTAGGAAAACTCGCTCTCATCGACTGTCAAAATATTTTTCTTGACTTTAATTGGCAAACAAAATCCTAGAGAGATTATTTTTTACAAGCCGACCTTATATGAATGCATTCCCAGAACTCTAAGCAGAATGACTTACTTAAAATGACTGACTTAAAAAACAAAAAACAAAACAACAACAACAACAAAAAAAAATCTATAAGCATATCTTCAAGGGTCAAAAGAAATTTAATGTCATCATTTAAAACCTTTAGACAGGGCTGGAGGGATGATGGCTGAGCAGTTAGGAGCACTGACTGCTCTTCCAAGTCCTGAGTTCAAGTCCCAGCAAACACATGGTGGCTCAAAACTATTTGTAATATGATCTGATGCCTCCTTCGGATGTGTCTGAAAATAAATAAACATGAAAAGAAGAAAGGAAGGAAGGAAGGAAGGAAGGAAGGAAGGAAGGAAGGAAGGAAGGAAGAAACAAGGAAAGAAGGCAAGAAGGAAAGAAGGCAGGCAAGCCAAAACCTTTAGACACCCAGAGTTATTATCTCAAATACTGTTGATATAATTAAAAAAAAAAAAAAACAAAAAAAAAAAACTGCCGGGCGGTGGTGGTGCACGCCTTTAATCCCAGCACTTGGGAGGCAGAGGCAGGCGGATTCTGAGTACACAGCCAGCCTGGTCTACAGAGTGAGTTCCAGGACAGCCAGGGCTATATAGAGAAAACCTGTCTGGAAAAATAAACAAACAAAACAAAACAAAACAAAACAAAATTTGCTGATATTCTTTAAGTAGAAACAACACTCAAATCAGCTCTATTTTAAAATGTTTAGTCTCCCCAAGAAGGATAAAGAAGAATGATTTATACACTTTGATAAATAACATTAAAATATTGATCACAAATGCAATTATCTTGATGAATTTAACTTTTTCCTGTTCTCTGTAAACAGCTCATGATCAGTCTATTGTGCCTTAAAGTTTAAGTAGTAACAGCTGAGTTAAATGATTACATCTTACATCCTAAGTCCTATCTGAAATCCAAATATGACATTCATTTCTGCAAGTAAGAATCTCTTTAAATTCCATTTTCTTCAAATGCAGCACTAGGGAGTTTGATAAATTTCTTTCTTTTAAATTATAATATGATGGTAAGCTCTTATGATACTGACTATCTCATCTCTCATTCTGGTTGTAAAAAATTACTTTGAAGATAAAGGGAAGAAGATTCCATTAATTTCTATTCGAATAATTTTAAATAACAGCTATCACATTAAGCACAATTTTAATAATGAATAAATAAAATACACCTAAAGCAGCACAGAAAATTCCATTATTAAAGTACTGCATGTCAAATGATTTTTAAAAAATCAAGTTCATGTTGCAATAGGTATTTACACTAAGGGAAATAATGGAAGCTGAGTTAGACAATGCTTCTAGACTTTCAGAGAAAATTGAGCAGTAATTCAAACAACTTTCTCTTCGTCTATGTGTGCCAGCTCCTGGGTTTTTGGACTTTCCTTTCCAATTCTACATCTTAGCAAGTATTTCTGGTTAACTATGGAAAATTCTAGAACTAAACTAAATTTAATCATGTTCATTTTAGTCACACTGACTTCATTACTCTTTTTAAATACTAGCAATATTCTACACATGTAAATTAAAAGTCACCAACCTATACATATATGTTTCCCAAATATTGGTTTATAGTATGGATATACCAAAACATGTAAAGGAACAGACCACTATATTTTCAGATCAAAATTCCTAATCTGAAACTCTAAGAGGCAGACGTTGACTTCTGTTGTCGAGCTTTTATTTTGGGCAATCCTGTTTAGATTGTGAAGGCAGTGTAAAGCATCTCGCACGTGGCAGTACTGTCTCTTGATACAGCTGATCTTACATTACTTTTTAAAAAAGGTTTTAAGATTTTATATATGCTATATCCTTCAAAATGCTTTATTTTTAAAAAAGGGGAGGAAAAAATGTGTCATTTATTCATTGGGTGGTAGAGGAAAACATGTGCTAAAGAACAACATGAGTTCACAGCATAAGATTTAGGAGTCAATTACGTCTTGGGGATTAAATAGTCATCAAGCCTGGTGGCAAATGACCTTACCAATAAACCAACACAATAGCCTATGAGGATTATCTTTTTTTTTTTTTTTTTTTAAAAAAAAAAGAATCTGTTAAAACTTCTACACTAGGATTGTTGTTCAAATGGAAACTGGGTTCTCATTAATATTTATATCTGCATTATTTTCTAATTTAAAAAAAAAAAGCCAAAACCATTAAAACAAAGCAAAAGAAATATTGCAGCTTTTTTCTTTTTAGTAGAAAATGTAGATTTATTATTTAATTATTGTTTAATAGATATAATTTTTAAAAAATAGTACCTTATGCTTTTACATTAACTATTCTCTTGTCAATGAAATACATCTCCTAAAAAATACCAGTTGGGGAAAAGAGTTGTTAGACTGATTGAAATCAATGAATAAATGTTTGCTTTAAAAATAAAAATTGGCTAGGAATGCTGTACACACTTATAATTTTAGCACTCACGTGGGAAAGAGAAACAAGATCACAAGTCCAAGGACAGGCTATGTAAACATTCTTTATCAAATAAAAATAAAAAATTATTAATTCTAATTTACTGGCCTTCTGTCTACTACTAAGCCAGCTGGTCTAATAACACTGAAGTATGGGATTCAATAGAAAACTTAAAAAAAGTCACATATGGAATCTTTTCTAGGCCTCACTTATAAACTAAGGAAAAAAGCGTATTATTTCTTTCCTAGCTCTTAAGGTTAGGGTTCTATAACTTTTATTATTGATTTATTAATGTTGAATTCACTACAAAACTTCTCATTCCGCCTCTATACAACCTTATTGTGCAGTTCAAAATGATCAAGTCATAAGAGATTGTGAGTAACAAGAATATTCTCTCAAGCTATTTTACGAAAGAAAGAACAACAGGGGTTTGTATAGACTAAAGACAAAAAGATAGTAGAATTCCATCAGTTCATCTGTGGGTATTTTCTTTAACATAGCGTGCTGTAAACCTCCAACTTTCTGTTATTAACCTAATATGACTATAATAATTACCCTTTGCTGGGGGTCATCAATTAGATCTCTAAGGCCTAAGTCAATGCTTCTATTTCTAACCCTTTCACACTGATACGCTGAAAAACCAAGAAATTTTAGAGGGGGGACGGTTTAAAATGATTCAGAAAGAAAAAAAGAAAAGGAGAAAGGGAAAAGAAAGTAATACAGGAGAAAGAAGAGCTGAGTGAAACTCTTATGAATTTTCTCAGTAAATACTATATCTTTGTAATTCTGCTGCTTATCAATGAGAAAAACATACAGAATTGCTAAAGGCCAGGACTTCTAAAAATGATAATAGTCAAGTATGGATATTATCAAATGAATCACGACTTATAACGTGTCAAACGATACGACTAGTTGACATTAAATACTATTTACTAGCAACAATTTGTTAGCATAATTACAAAGTTTAACTGTTAATTTTATTTCAACAATTCATTAGGACACTAAAAAAAGAGGCTAATTTTGTCCTAATGATTAATTTAAAATTTTACAAATACTATCTAAAGTTTTACTGGTTCTTAACTCAATAACTTTATTATAGAAAAAAAAAAGAATATAAGAAGAAAACTAGGAAAAAAAATCAGGTAGGACAGGTACGTAATTTTTTATTAAATGTGAATTTAGCTCAAGTTTTATGGCTTTTCAGATTTAGACATTCGAAAACAAAAATAAATTCAAGTATCATTTGTTAGTTATCTGTTAACAGGTTAATATTATTTGTTAGTATATAAGGATGATGCTTCAATTTACTAAATCTTACATCAAGCTTATACAATAACTAGCACAACAGGAATAATTAATACCAAGGAATACCGTGAATTACTTATATGTAATTTTGTTAACATATGACTGGCAACTTCCAAACCAATTTTCTGGTTTAAATGACAGGGACTCTGTAATTTTTGTCATCTGTAGAAAAAAGAATAGACGAGGCAATATCATTTGAAAACAAAAAACAAAACTCAGGCAGTTAGAAGTTCCTGACTTCCCAGTTAAATCATCTAGAGTTACCTGATATTACTAACATTAATCCAAGCTCCTAAAATAGCTACAAAAGGTTCAAGATTCATATAATTATTATTTAAAAAAAATATCCTACAGTGTCACACAAGACACTGAGTGGCTTAGAACTCCAAAGTCTTATTGATAACATAGACTAACCTTTCCTGGTTATATCATCAAGTTAATAGAGCACTGAGTTGTATTATACATAATGGAATTTGAAGAACAGCTCTTCTTACTCTTTTACAATGTAGATTTATTGTATTATTTCTTCCAATTTCACGTCCCATTCTTAACACTGGGTATAACAATACCATTTGTCATGTGTTCCAATCTTTGAAAACAAATCTTTTCTTCTTAATGGAAACATACAAAGCTAGCTTTCAAGATTCAGAAAATCCATTCCTTCTATTTGCTTTGTCTGTCTGTGTGTGCATGTTTGTGTATGCATGCATGTATGCATGTGTGTGTGTAAATGCCAAAAGGGGAAAATGTATGTGTGGAGGTCAGAGGACACCAAGTATCATTCTTTGCTTTCTACCAACTGAGATAGAGGCTAGTTATTTGTCAGTTTATATGTGAGGTTAGCTTCTGAGGAATCTTCTGTCTCTACTTTCTATCTTGCTTTAGGAAGTACATACAGAACTACCATATTCTGTTTTACATGTATTCAGGAAATCCAATGTCATCTCCCTAGTGCTAGAAAATCTCTTCTTGTTCAAGAGAACTATCATTAGACAACCAGATTACCAATTTTTTGGTAAGTCGCAACAAAGGTGTATTAATATAGATCAGAAATGTAAACATCCTATTTTTTTCAAAATTATAGATAAAATGAATACATTGAAATATATCATTTTGTAGGTTTTATTTTAATTCCAATTTTAAATAATAGTCAAACTTACCCGGACCAGTGCATCATCTATAATATGGTCACGTCTGACTTTGAGTCTCAAATACGGATTCAACTGCTGTCCTTGAACTAGACTGTAAAGAACAGTGATTCTTCTTTCACTGTACATGCGAATTCTATTGTCATAATATAATCCCAGATTCTTTGTGACAGCATTCAATATAAAGGGACAGGTCATAAAAGAGAACTTGTTCTCTGTTTCAACTTTGAAAAAAGTATAATCTTTGTCCATTTCTAGAACATCATTCAGTGGTTCATTAATGAATTCTTCAAAGGAGATGAGTGGTTTTCGACAGTCTAGAGTTTTAACACCAAGTTCGGTTTCTAATGGATCCACTCGAGGACCTTTCTTATTTCTTCTTTCATCTCCCAGAAGCTCCTGAAGTGTTAATTCGCTGGACTCAGGTATGGGCTCTTCATCATCTTCCTCATTATGATTTGTGTCCACATCCCCTCCCACTACATTTGCATAGTAAACCATTTTCAAACACTTTGAAGCAGCAACAATGGAATCATCATCATTCACTAGATTTCGGCTATTAAATTCATTGCTTATGACTTTGTAGGTAATAAGTTGCTGAAACGTTTCCATCATTCTCCGAATCTGGTCAGCACTGTATTTAGACCACAGCCTTATCAGTTTTCCTTGAGCTTCAAGGGGTAGCTTACACATAGCTTTGCAAAATAATGGCAATGCCATTTCCAGATATTCAGGACTGTGGAGATTACTATTCTCCATTACAATAATGAACAAATTGAGATAATTAGGATCTCGAGTGTACACATTATGATATGTCAAATCACATTCCACGTTAGGTGACAGATATACAAGTGCATTCAGGAAGGCAGTTTCTAATTTTTCATTAGCGAGCAAACTGCTGTAGACCCTTCTAATAGCATCAATATCCACAGTCACCTCATCAGGACCTAATTTTTGTACATTGTTGTCTCCCTGTGAGCTATCACCCATCCTTGAAGAAGATGCTTCTGAGTCTTCTTCCATAGCAGCAGCAGAACACGCAGCTTTTTCCTTTTCATCTTCATCCTTGTCTTCATCCTTTTCTTGAAGAGATTTCAATTCCTCCTTAGTGTGTTGTTTGACTTTCCGAAAGCTCTCAACCAGTGCCTCAGCACTAGAAAATATTCTTCCAATTACACGAATTAAAGGGGAGTAATCCTCACTCTCTCTACAATATTCATAAATTTCATATACTATCTCTTCAGTTAGGTAATTCACATCTAGAAAATAGAAAGAAAAAAACATTTATTGTTATAATATACATGTTTATTTTGTTATAATAATTGCTAGTGAAGTAAAATATCTAAACATTCTGGACCTGATTTAGAATTTTTAAAAAATGTAATTTAACACTCTAGACTTACCAGCTCCTTTTTCATTCAAGTAATTCCAACAATCTCACCCTTTCTTGGCATTCATTCAACAATATATAATTATTAATTATACATTGATAATTAAGACTTGCCTTGTAACCAAGACATGTACTGGTATGTAACATTAATTGTAGGTATGAACAAATATATATACTTGACATTTCATCTCTGTACTTTATTACAACCTTAACAAAAAGCTACTACACTAAAATCCTGAAATCAAAAGACTAAGGAGGCAAGATTTTATAACAAGGTTTCCTCAGCCCCTTCATTTGTAATCAACTCTTTCTATATTTTGGTATATACTAAAATCAAACTGACTTGTCTTATGTATTCCAAGTTTCTTCCAGAGTTTCCATTCTGAGGCTGAGGAAAAGATATTACAACTCATGTAAACTCTGCTTAAGTTAAAACTGCTACTACAGCTACTACTATCTATGATGGTTACTCAGGTTCTAATACCTCTTAACAGAGCAACTGGAAATTATTACAGTCACTTAAAAACAAACAGAAGAGAGAAGCTATGAAAGCAAAGACCACAAACACCAAAACTTTATTTTCTCCCAAAAACAGAATTGGGATCATAAACTTCCTAGCTTCTCACCACTAGGGTAAATGTAACTTTCAACAAAGGCATTATCATTTCAAGTTAACAAAAGTGATTTTATCTTTTTGGAAAAATATGACATTTTATATACTATAGTTTTGAAAATTAATATACTTATCAAATAATAATGCTGAAACCAAACTTAATCTCTTTCATCAAAGAGTAATATACTATAATTATTAAACATTTAAGGTAGGATAATTTTATAGTTACAATGATAATATATCCCATACATTGCCAATATATCTAACATATTACGGTAAGAGACAATACAAAATTCAAGTCCTCATTGATGGAATGAATTCCAAAACATAAACCAGAAAGTACTAAACTGTATATACTACAAACCTGATCTATGGCCCATTCTAGAGTATTGATATTTTTTTATTTTATTTTCTTCAATTCTTTCTTTTAAAAAAATGTCATATTTACTGATTAGAGGTGAAGAGGGTTGGGGGATTGCGTGGAAAACCTAAAGGAATTAATTTTATCCTTCTACAATATGAGTTTCAGTAGTTACCATGTACTTAGCTGAGGCAGCATAGCAATCCAAGTTCAATTTTTAGTCTACTAAGAATAAGTAAAAAAGAAAACACTAACATGGAGCTGATTTCTCATTATTCTAACTGAAAAAAATTATGGTATCTTCTTTGACCATTCAAGTCTATCTAATTTCTCTAAACTGTAACAAAATATATATATATATATATATATTGACAATGAATAGACAGACTGTTAGAATATAATGTTTTATCTCCCTATCACTGAATTATAAAATTATTTAAAAAGTACATGTTCTACATACAGAACAATATACATCCTGCCTGAATGAGAATAACACTCTAGATCCACACACCTTTGATTTGCAATGTCTTCCTTTCAGAGCAGTCATCAAATCAGTCTGACATTCTAGTAATAAAAACTATACTATTAATCGATATTTGTTCCACATAGTATTCTACTTAAAATGTTTAAAATGTTTATCATCTCGCTCTCGCTCGCTCTCTGTGTGTGTGTGTGTGTGTGTGTGTGTGTGCGCGCGCGCACGCATATAAAACACTGCAATTAGAAATAAAACATTTCAATCTGGGTATCAACAAACAGGTAAGTAAAGAAACATTTTTTTTTAAGATTCATCTGGACATTCTAACACATATGCCCTTGAAAATTGTTTCTTTGAGACATGGTTTCAGAAAGTAGAAGCAGACAAAACTGGAAATCAACATGGTCCTTCCTTAGCTTCCTGAGTATATGGACTACAATGCTACTAATCCCAGCTCAAAAACATTCTTAAAACATAACATTTTATACTTCAACAGTTTCATGCAAAAGCAGAGTTGTGATACACTAATTGATAACTACACATTTAATTAAGTGGAACAAATATCAAAATGAAAGAAGCATGATAAGCATATATAATTTGTAATTCAGAAATATTAAAGAAGAGAAGTAAAGGCAATAAAATTTGGAGTGATCCGCAAAAACAAGAACCTGTTAAAAAAAAGGGAACACACATGGGCTAAAACAAGGCAATATACCGATTATATAGTAGGTTTTCCCACAGTTGGCTGCATTCAACCATGGTAGGATACTATATTTCATCTACTGTTACTCTGTGATGTCCACTCTGTGGTAGAAACATGTTATTATTGAGCCAATGCAGCTTCTACATTCTAAATACTGATACCATTCACCTTCTTATCTACAATGTAAACAAATTAATGAAATAGGACTACCTATATATTTTTGAATAGCAAAACCGAATAAAATTTTTTTCTGATTTTCATTAGTTCTCTTGTGAAGGTAACACCATAAAGCTGTAATATAATTTTATTTCACTAATTCATTTAAAAATGTTTCAAATGATACTGGAGCTAATCCCTGGCAATATGAAATATTCAATTACTTTATTGCTAATTGAAAATTACTTCCATTAAGAGGAAAAAGAGATTGAACAATCAATCATGAGGAAAGTAGGAAGTTTAAAGAATTTTCAAAATATAGGACTATTTTATGGGGACGTAGCTCAGTTGGTAGTGCTTTTCTTTCATTTATGAGGTCATCCTCAGTAACACATAAACCAGGTATGGGGGTGTAAACCTTTAATTTCATTACTGAGGAAGTAGAAGTGGGAATATTGAAAATACAAAATCAGTGCCACCTAACTTGTGCTGAGCAAAATGAAACAAAACCCTGTAAAGCCTGAGTAAAGACTGCCACTGGCAAGTTAGAGCCCTAAGCAGTGTGAAGGACACCAAACTCCTTATGTACAGAGGGCAGTATGTAAGAAGAAAATGGTACAAGGAAAAATACATTTTTCAGATAAAATTTTACCCTGCTTTCTAAAAAGAGGAAAACAAAGACAACCATATACCTTATACTTGTATCTCCCCTTTTACCAAAGTTCCTGAAGTTCTGGAGCCAATACCAGGTATTTACTGCAAACGCTATATACATAGTAGATTTTTGTGACCTAATAAAGTTATTAGCTACAATATAAATCATTACAAATTGAGTTCAACTCAGCATATTAATTTTTAGAGTATAATCTGCCTCTGACGACAACTACTGAATCAGTAATATTTAAGAATAAAATGTAAATTAACTAAATACCTGTCCTTTACCACACTTTACCAAAAACAGTGGCTTTTACTGTATTATATTATGATATCTTTAGGTCATAAAAAAGAAAAACACACATTTAAATCTCTGCTATAGCTTTCAATTAGCCATTCTGAATTGAAATATAATCTCTTACCTTTAAAATCTTTTCCTTCCTTCTTGTTCATTTTTATCTCAGAGTTGTTAGATGCACCTTTTGAGTTCTCAAGGTAAGCTGAGCTTGCTCCTTTCTTGGAGGGATGAGGATCACAGAGTTTTGCATTAATTTTATAAAGCTCAAGGGCTTTAATAGCTGCTGCATTGTTATCCATACGAAGAAAAGTTGGACAGGAAGCACAAAACTCATTCGTGCAGGCCTCATTTCCACAGCCCTCAGTTAACTGATGGTAGTAGCGTTCTATTAGATGCTTTGCAGCTGCTCGCTTCCTGTACCAGACATTCAAACAATGAGCACAGTTATTAGTATAGCTCAGAAACAAAGCCCAACAGATAAGGCAAAAGTTAGCTAAGCAGTAAAGCAGTAAATTAATATTTAGATGTACAAAGTAGACATTCACTATTACCTCCCAAAGTGTTAATTAGTGAAATAACAAACACTGTCTAAAAACCTGTGATAAAGTATGTCAGCTTATAAAAATTATTTTAATATGGTAGGCTTTTCTTTGGTTTAAAAAAGATAAGCTTAAGTTGATGGTGTATGACCCTTAACTGTTTAGCAGAACAAGAACAAAAACAAACAAAATCAATAAAAACATTGAGTGCACCACTGTTACATCTCCAAGGCAGTTTCCCTTTTGATTATATATAAATTCACTAATTCACTATAATAGTTTTAAATACTTGATTTCCATTTAACATCAAATGTCTAGAGTTTAAATTTTTCTCAATTAATAATCATGAAAGATTTAAAAGTGCTTTATAACTAAACTATCTAATCTCCTATTATACCAAGAGAGAGAAGCACCAAGGTATACAACCTTGAGCCAATACTTGTCACTAACCTTCTTCATTTCTTGTCATAAAAAAAATAAAGTTTTTAACTTCCATTAGGGGAAACTCATATTCATCTTACTTCATCAACTTTACCCATGAAAATTAACATTCGATTAACACATTTTTCATGCAAAGTCACCAATACAATTTAAGGAATGAATTATTTTACCAAACAAGAAGTTGTTCTACATAATCTAAATTCTTATTACTTTGACTCTAAAATTCTATTCTTTGAGATTAATGCAAAATTTAAGTAGAATTGTATATTTTGTCCATAGTAATATAATTCAAAGCAATCCTTTTGGTTCTATTCAAGTGTGGGAACTGCAAGTAGAAAGAATTTACCTAATTTTCATTCTAAAAATTCATGTCATTATTTTAGATAGAAGTAGCTAATGGCACTAGAGATAAACAAATAAATAGGGCACTGGTAAGTGACTTTAGGATTATGTCATTCTTTGTATGACAAAGAATGGTATATCATACATTCCTAACTCATTCAGGTACTTATATTTAGAAATATTTCCTGTATATTTATCATGCATAGTATACAAAGGCCAAGCCTGATAACTCAAGTTTGATTCCTGGATCCAACCAACTTGATGAAAGGAGAGAACTAATTACTACAAGTTGTCCTCTGACCTCTAAACACACCAAAATATATGCTCAATCACATGAATCTACAGAAAATAAATGAATGTAATAAAGTTTAAAATGAATCACAAAGTTAGAGATACCAATTATGGGAAAAATTCATCAAAAGGAAGACATATTTCCGTATTATTCATGGAAACTCAGCATGCTTAACAGCAGCAAACCGCTTCAATATACCAACAGCATGCACCAATTAATTACCAAGAGCCTTCCTATTATTTCCTTAACAAAAGCCAGTGACCAACTTATAAATGTAGGATGAATCTGTTTCAAAATATTAAATATTTTTCTAAATGACTGACTGAGTTAGTTCTTCCTAGCTACTTTTTTCTGTAAGTATGTATCTAAACTCTCAAAATTTCTAAGTATCAGTAGGGATGTTTTAAAACTTCATCTACATGATCTGAATGGGGCTACCATTTATTTATATATCCATAATTTTTAAGCATTAATTTCAAAGTTCAAAATACTAAAATACTAGTTTTCTTAAGAGAAACTAATCAGCCCCCCCCAAACACACACACACACACACACACACACACACACACACACACACAGAGCTTCTTTATGTGATAAAGAACTGTCAATACCGAAAGGAGAAATCAGATCATCTAAGAGTCAGCTCAATGTAAATAGTTGTAAGAACTAATTTTCTAGGCCTCATTTTACCATCTTAAATCCTTATAATTTGTCTAGCTAGCACTCCCTACATGCCAAGTAATAAACTCAGTACAATGCCAGGTATTCTGATTACCATATGAAACTTGAACTTGAAGATTATTTTCTGGCTGTAACCAGTAAGAGAGAACTAAAAAGTCAAATCCTGTAATTGATCTTACTATGCTATGACCATTAAAGAAGTCAGAATGATTTTCAGCTTCAGAATTCAATTTATTTTCAAACACTGTTTTACAGATCATAATTTCAAAAAGAGTTAATTCCTAACACCACTAGTACTAGAAAGTTCTATGGGAGAAAAAAAAACCATTAAGTAATATATAATTAGAAAACAAAACTTCCCAAAAAAATTCCAATCTGAACTTAACTACCATGTGTACTATCTGGGTATAGTATAGAAATTTCCTGAATAACTTACATCACTGTACTTAATATATCTCTAATTTATTGAAAATGGATATGCTAAATAAGCATGTTATTAAGAAGGCTCAGTCCAGTAGTCCAAAACTGTAACAGTGTAGAAATTCACAATTTTGAGGCCAGATAGTTCGGGTTCATGAACAGGTTCTGTGACTGAGTTAACTTACTTAGCCTTTCTGTGTCTCAGCTTTCTCATCCTTAGAATGGTGGTATATTTCAGAATTCTCAGGATTTAAGAATTACAAGTGCTTAGACTATATTGGTAAATTTTGGAAGAGGTAGGAAAAAATAGGAGGTGAAAATGAACAAAATATATTGTATCATATATGAAATTCTCAAATAATTAATGGAATAATATACTTTCTTAAAAAGAAAGATTACCTGCTACATGCTACGCCTTATTGGTAAGTATCAGATGCTATTGCAATTGCTGTAATTTCTATTTTTTGCACGAGTCTATGATGTGGACAAGAGAACTCCGTTCCACTAAATCTCAGAGGAATGACATAGGAAGCTATACATTTGAAAAATTAAAATCTAGGCTTGATTCCAAAATTCAAAATTTTAGCATTATTAAAGGGGAGATTGCAGAGAAAATGCTTGAAACTGACCAGTTTTTTGCTAATTATAAGTAGTTTCCCACTAATAATAGTAATAATATTAAGTTAAGAAAACAGGTCATAATACTCATAGAATCAACCATATTAAGCATAATTTGGTTAATATGGGTTGATTAATATTAAGTTAAATATGGTTGAATAATATGATTAATCAACTATATTAACCACAATAAACTATTATTCTCCTCATTATAAATGATACCCTTGAATGCCAAATTCAGGACATATAGATTCATTTAGGACATGTAAAAGGCCTCTAAACTTGGAAACATGCATACTAATAATAGCTTTTGATAACCTTCTAATGTTAATCTATACACAGTCACTAGATTACAGCTCATGTGTCAAATCTACTGTTTTTACAGTTGAAGTTTAGAATATTTTGTATTCTTAAATCATTAAAAAAATTCTATTTTGTATCATGGGTGAAAATTACATAAAACTTAAATTTCTATGTCCATAATTTCTAATGTAACATAGTAAATTTCAATTATTTGTATATTTTCTGTATGGCCTCTATCATATTGGATCTAGCCAAAAGTAAAATGTTTTGTCACCTTAAAATGAATTCCTTGTGCATGCCAGTGAAACTTTCATCTAATCATCAGGTCTCCTTACTTTCTCTCTTTGCCCTCAGAAGATGAATAGAATAAGGTTCTTTCTACCTAAGTATTACTTTAGCAAAAAGGGGTTGGGGAAGAAGGAAAGGACATAAAAGAAGGAAAGTCAGGAAATGAAGTGAATCCTTTTCCTGATATTCATAACCAAAACTCTACAAAGAGAAGGTACCAGTTACATCTGCCTATTCACATTCCACTATCTTTTTTTTGTAAATCAAAGTACAACATATTGATTGCTTAAATAAAAATATGCCTTTTTTATTTAGTTCATAGATTAAGTGAACCCTACCAGTGAAAGTGTTCCTCTTAAAATAATAGTTTCCACTTGTTCATTACTTTCCAAGAAGCAACTGGCCATTAAAAAGGATTCTACAGAAAGTGATAGAAGCAGATGCAGGGAGCCACAGCCAAACCCTTGGGGAGTCCTGCTAAAGGGAGCCATAGGGGTCAAGGACACCACAAAAACACAGCCCACAAAACCAACTCAGCAGGGCTCATAGGGGTTAACAGAGACTGAAGCAACAATCAAGGAGCCTGAATGACTGTAGGTCTTCTGCATGTATGCTATACTTTTGCAGCTTGGAGTCCTTGTGTGACAACTAGCAGTGAGGATGTCCTTGACACTCTTCCTGCTTTTGAGAACCTCATCTTCCTAATGGCTTGCCTTGTCCAGCCTGAATGTGGGTATATGCCTAATCTTATTGAAACTTGTTATGCCACATTTGGTTGATATCTTTAATGAAGAGAAAGAAGTGGGTAGTGAATCTGAACGGTGGGAGAAGGTAGGAGGAAGGGACTGAGAGGAATAGAGGGAGAAGAAAATGCAGTCAGGATATACTACATGAAAAAAATAATTAATAACTAATTGATGTTTTCCACAAATGACAGTAAAAGGAGAAATAATTTTTCGGTGTTCTCAGTAACACTAATAACATTATTTGCTGGTTCCTAAGTTAATTTCTGGATAGTTGAATACTTAGGAATGGAAAGTAAATCATAATAAAACTGGTAATGTTATAAGATAATCATAACTGTATATAGATAGCATCAAAGAGATTTTACACTAGAAGAATAAAGAATTCCCACTGGTGATGTTTTTTTTTAGCTGCCTAGTTTCATAGTTAGAAGAAAAGTAAGTAAACATTTACAAATTTAGAAATTGAATAGTAGAGCTGGAAACATGGAATGGTGGAGGCATACCATCAATATATATTGTATAAATATATAAAACTCTCAAAGAATATTATGTTCTTTAAAAAAAAGATCTTTTCCTAAAACCTTAGGTTGAAAGAGTTTTCCTAAAACCTCTTTCTGTAAACAGAATGTGAATATGGGCTGATTGCAAAGAATGCTAATTTTAGAACTTGTGTATTTCTCAAGTAAGAATTTTGAAAATGGAAGTCTGTCGTGTACTAGTGTAGAAAGAGTTATTAGTACCACTGCCATACGAAGAGCAGGTACCTGATAGTTATTTTACCTAAGTTACATACTTGTAGCTTACTCCCTTGCTAGTCTTCCTTAATGCTAGGTTTTATTCAATTCACTTTTCCAAGCAGATAAATCTATTTAATAGAGTCACAATTAAAAATACATAATTTATTAGATAAACATTTATTGTAAAATTTCACACAACTATGAATTAAGATCTAACAAAGCAACTGAACTTGCTTACAATATTATTTCTGTAATATAGTTCTGAAATTGTCTAAATATGGATCAAGATTATATTTTGATGATTGAGTAAACACATTACCCAGCCTATTCGTAGATGCTTTGGGGGTTTGAATAAACAATCTGTAAATAGGAGGGTGAGGATGACCTTTAAGAGCTTAAATTCCATGCCGGGCAGTGGTGGCGTATGTCTGTAATCCTAGCACTTGGGAGGCAGAGGCAGGTAGATTTCTGAGTTCGAGGCCAGCCTGGTCTACAGCCAGACTGAGTTCCAGGAAAGCCAGGGCTATACAGAGAAATCCTGTCTCGAAAAACCAAAAAAATATATATAAATAAATAAATAAAAGAGCTTAAATCCCAATGTCATCAAAACAAATGGAAACAAATAAGAACAGAGAAAAAAATTTACTTTATTAAATTTTCATTTTGTCTATATACCATATTTTCATTCATCTGTTGATAGACACTGGACACTGGTTTTATTTCCTAGTTACTATGAATAGTGTAGTTAAAAAAAATAGATGTGCAAGTATCCTTCCGAATCCTAACATTTAAAGAATTAACAGTAGTTTACAAACTTGGAAAAATTGAGCAATACATTTCTAAGATCATTTGCTTTTGAAGGTCATTATTACTTAGATTCCAAAATCAAATGAGTTTACTCAAGGAAAATGAAACAGGCCAGGTTGCTATGGCCCAACACAGTAATCTCAGCATACAGGAGCTTGAGTCAGGGGGAAAAAAAGGTGAATCCAAGGCCAGCATTGGTTATAGAGATCTTGTCTGGGAAAAGGAAGGAAGGGAAAAGAAACTACCTACTGATCATTTACTAGATAAATATAAATGTAAACAACAAACTAAATTCTAATCTCAACAATACATTTAAAAGATTATAAATCATAAATCTCCATATGGTATTTGCTGGTGAAAGGAGAGTTCAATGTAAAAATTAGTCAATTTCATGAATTGTATTAACAGAGTAAGACTAAAAAACAATCAAAAATGGAGGATAGAGTGGCAGCTCACTAGTCAAAAGCACTAGCTGCTTTTTCAGAGGATAAGAGTTCAGTTCCTAGCATGATGTCAGGTGGCTCACAAAACTGCCTGTTCCTCCAGTTTCAGAGCATTCAATGCAACAGGCATCCACACACATAACATGCATACATATACACATATTAAATCTAAATATAGTCAAAACCAATGCACAAAACACATTTGACAAACCAGAACACATGTCTTTGCTAAAATCACATTACTTAAAAGAAATCTAGGGAAGCCAACAGGCTTTCAGACTCCAGTTTGAGAAAACCAATCCCAGTGATAGAGATGTTTCTCAGTAGTTAAGAGCATTGATTCCTCTTCCAGGAATCCAGGTTTGATTCTCAACACGAACAAACTGGTGCACAGTTAGCTGGGAGAGTTACACACTCATCTGGTCTCCATGGGCACCAGCCATGCTACATGTGGTGCACAGACATATATGTAGGCAAAACACAGATACACATAAGATAAATTTTTTAAAAAGATGAGGAGGAGGAAGTAGAGAAGGAAAAGGAGGAGAAATATCTGCTCTTACCACCACTAAAAGTTGAAGTACAATATCCAGACGTAGCTATCAGATAAGAAAAAGATAAAAAGATAAAGGGACATTTGGAATAAGATGCAAGACTACAGGCTGCTGAGGTAATAAAGTGAATGAAAACTGCTAGAGTATCAAAGGTAAATTCAAATTCTAAGAGAAAAGAATATTGGAAATCACAAAAGAGATTCTGCAACAACTGAGAAACAGAGAAAAATACTATGTAGCAAAAAGGAAAAGCACCAAGTGGCTCCAGCCAAAATAAACTTGATGATGATAAGGATTATCTTATCCATAAAGTAAAATAGGTGGGACTGACTAAAAAGAAGCTACAGTTTTGATCACAGAACAAGCGAGAGTACTCACAAAGAACTGGAGGTTTTGGCATGACACTGACTTATTCTAAGTCAGCACTGGAGAGGGGGAAATTCAGTTTATAACTGCATTCTGGAGAACTAGTCAGGTATCAAGATAAGGGATCTACATCTTGAGAACAAACTATCTTGGGGGTTGAAAAACATGAAAGAGTTACAAGTAAGGAAAATGGGGGAATTCTTGCCATAGTCTACGGGTGGGAAGAGAGCTGAGCAAGGTCTATATGGCATAGAGACTTGAATGCAAAAATGTTGAGAAACTCAAGCAAAGTAGACAAGAACTTGAAGGGTACTTTGTCAATTAACCAGCACTTCTGTGGCAAGGATCAAACCCTACAATGTGGAGGATATAGTGTCAAGCCCATCCATGTTCATGGGCTGTTCAGCCTACGAAATTGGCTCTGTCTGTCATGAGGTTTGCTGCCTACAATAATCGACAACTCTGAAGGTAAGATCCAACAGAGAAATTGATTCCAGTTGTCTGATACCCTTTGCAGTGTGGTGACTACAGGCAGGATCTAAAAGTAGTAGTGCTTTTTTT
>JADRCD010233302.1:0-24345 GCA_019843815.1 Montemys delectorum | reverse complement strand
GTAGACTGCACTTTAAAGTCAAAGAAGCAGATGCTTGAGTTTCTATTACATTCTTGCTATAACGTAAACCCCAAAGATCTCAAAACAATGTGATTACTGGCTTCATAGCATACGGCCAGATAGACACAGGGTAGGGACAGAATCTCTGGGATCCTATAGAATTTGATAGCCTAATAAGCACAGGCACCCCTTCTCCACAACACAGAAAAAAAGCAATCTCTCTTTCTCTCTCTCTCTCTCTCTCTCTCTCTCTCTCTCTCTCTCTCTCTCTCTCTCTCTAAGCTTATAGCAACAATGACAGATGAGTAATGTCTCTCAAATGGAGCTATTGTTCTCTCCTCTAAATGACTTTAAAAAAAATAAAAAAAGTTATTTATCATTTTAGGCCAAAGACTTTCAATCTCAACACAATTGAGATTTTGACTCAAACAATTTGTTACTAAGGCTGTCCTAAACTTTACATACTACTTAGAAGATTTCTAAGCCTCTGCCCAATAGAAGCAAATAGTACTCTAGCACAAAATAATAATGTGATGATGATGATGATGTTGTCTGCTCCAGGTATTCCTCGTCCTGGACTTTACATTTTACATTACTAGGTCAAAGGAGAGATGGCCTGTTGAAATCCTCAGTAGGAAAATATAATTGGCATATCTTCTCCCAGACAGAGCCCATCATCATATTTACACTTCAGCCTAAATGGGATATTTTATTCATACTTCTCCATCCAACAACCACTAACTGGATGGAGTTTTGTTTTGTTTTGTTTTGTTTTGTTTTTTTGAGTCACGTAACCACTGGATGCCTGGTAACCTCAACTCTAAGAACAGAAATATGAATCTTTTGGATTTTATCACTTGTTGTGTTCCTACAGTTCTAGAATCTGGGACACTCACTAGGTTCATACCCATGTTACATAAATAACATAAGATGATCTGAATCTTGACTGAAATTATTTAGCATTAGACTTGCAGAAGCAGTTCTCTCTCTCTCTCTCTCTCTCTCTCTCTCTCTCTCTCTCTCTGTGTGTGTGTATGAGTCTGTGTATGAGACAGAATAGTAACATGTATGTATAAATCTAAAGCTATAGTAACAACACAATCATAAACATCACAGTTTATTTCAGAAAATTGAGTTTTATACGCTAAAAAAATCTCCTAAAGGAAATTAATCTCAGAGAATACTGTAGAAATAAAAGCAAGACAAATTTGTAGGTGAAAAAGAAAAGAATGTGAAATGATAACTTACCCTACCATATACTGAGATATTTCATAAATTTACCTGTTATGTAATTAATATATTATGAGGTACAAGAATAGTGAAAGAAACAAATGGAACAAAATTTCATACAATAGACTCACATCACAGATTTAGTAGAAATAAAAATGTCCATGAAGTACATGCAATAATATTTAACTATTATTAATACCACAGAAATGTCAATTAGAATGTAAAAATATAAATATCAGATGGCAAATTCACAGCAAAAATATGGTAAGTTGAATAATATTAGATAAATAAGGCCCATAGAGAAAAGAAATCTTAGTGATTACTTGCTTTTTTAATTAAGTATTTTAATACATGCATAAGATAATACCTTTAATTAAGACAAATCCTCATTTGTCTTCTAAAAATAAAACATTAACATATAGTTTTTGTGGAAAACTTTAAAAATATAAATGTATATGAGTTATATTGAAGTCACCTTAAATTATATGGCCCCACACATAGCCATTATTAATGACTTGTTTTTAAACCAGAAATTGATTCACATTTTATGACTGTGTATGGTATTAGTAAAAACTTTTTTACAGTATAACCGAATGTCTACAACTCTGGTATATTAGCAATGTATTTCTCACAATACTGGAGGCTAGAAGGCCAATATAAAGATGTCATCACATGAGGAGGGTCTTCTTGGTAGGCCATGATGGCAGAAGGCATCACATGATGGGGGCATGCATGAATTGAGGCCCTTTGTCCTCTTTTTGAGAAGCTAAGCTCACCGTGGGGGGCCTATCCTCATGAGCTCATTCAACATTAATGACATCTTAAAGGGGTGTGTGTTCTCAAACATCATCAATATATGCTGTAAATAAAAATATTTCGAAGAGAAGAACTTTTGAGAGACATATCGAAGCCATAACGTATCATATTATATTACAGGCTAAATTTTTCTCTATGTTATTAGTTACTATTTGAAAATATAGTAATAGTTAGTGTTTAGGTAGGTTTCCTCCAAAGGGCATATAGTAGATGCTTGGTTCTCAGCTTGGTGCTATTATAATAAAAACTTTACAAGATTAGAATTTGATGTCTCTTGACAACAATAGAAAAGTGATTAAGCCAGTAATCAACTCCTTCTCTTAAAGCCCATGAAACCAAAGTCAATGGGCACATCATGTAGCCTTGTGTATGTAGCCTAATGTCAAGGTTGACCTGTATCCCTCTTTAATCTGTAGTATCTCCTGGCTCCAAATGAAGTAGTTTTGCTTCTTTTCTAAATCTGTGTAAGCCTTTACTTTCAATTCTTTAGATAAGAGACCAAGAGCCTGGAAACACTCAGCCCAGCCTGGGTGAAATATCTCTCTTTTGATTATATCATAGAATCATTTATCCCTTTTCCATATTGCATCTGACTTTGATCATACATATGACCAACTATGGATGGACATAAGTTATTAAACAGAAAATTCTATCATAGGTTAATGAAGGACTCAATTTTCAGTTCAGGTCAGATAGCCATTCTATCATTTTATACCTAGACACAATGGCAATACACTTAAATAAAAACTATCTTTTATTGTTACCAGGGGTGGGAGAAATTATATCATTGTTCAGAGGTGAGGGTACATGTAGGCCAAAGAAGGAAGGGATTCAAGGGCTCTGAAGTTGCTAGGTACATTTTTTGAAAAGAGGTGTGTATGTAAGCATGTGCAGGTGAAGGAGCAGGGCTATCTAGTACATTGGTGCAGGGTGTTTATGCATAGCCCTAAACCAAATGACAGTCTCAGGGTACTAAACTATCCACAGAGCTTACCTGCCTCAGTCTGATGGGATGTATTTTAGGATTGAGTAGATACTTTCACAAGGTACTGTGGGACCCTGGACCCTTCCTATGTTCCCTTGCCATAGGTGGACAGTGTTATTTAGTGAGGACTCTTCCTATGTGTGAATCTAAAAGCTGATTATCTCAGGTGTTTGTCAAAAATAAAGTTTATATGTATTATATGACATATAATAAATATATAATACATAATACATAATAAATATAGAATATAGAGTATAATAGTATTATTAGCATATGGCTAGATATTAGAAAATTTCAAATGCATGATTTAAAATGGACTAAGAATAGAATAAATAATACTATAAGTACGCCTATAAATTGTCATCATCAGTTTTATCCAGTTATGAATGTCTCAAATTGTAACAATGACTAGTATGACTAGATTTGCTCATGATATAATAGTGACACAAATGTTATTGAGATAACCAATAGCTTTTCAATTAAATTTAAGATCTATTCCATAGTAAGAAATGCATACCTGGTACTTAAATCTATTCAAGAAGCAGTTTTTGGGGAACTTGCAAACTCCAGGGGTTAATCTACTAGTATTTTGCTAAATAAACATAAGACCTATGTTCCCTTTAAATTCATAGTTTTCAACATATGATTTAGTGTGGCTCAGAGACCTCATCAGAAATAGACAACCAGTCAAAGTTCAAAGACTAGGTAACTGGCTGTGGAGTGCTTGCCACAAATGGACCACTTATACAAAACCCATTCCCTAAAGCTCAGGGACCATGAAGGGAGAGGTGGCAAAATGTTTGTAAAGGAAAGAAGTGGAAGAGGACAAAACAGTGTCTTCCAGACATGATAGGACCACTACATTCATGAACTTAGCCACTGTGGTTGCTACATTTTTTCAAGACATTCCTTTCCACTTATGATTATTAATGATTACATCTTAATTTTATTGTTAGTAAATTTACATTCATTGATTATGTTAGCACAAGAGAACCTTCAGATATTCAATAAATAAGTGCTTATTGTGTTATTTCTTCTACTAATGCAGAAATTTAAAATAATTTTTTCAAAAGAGAAGTGGTAAGATTTAAAAATATAGCTCATTAACAAATTAGAGTGGAGAAAAGGATTGCACTGTAGTTAGAATGAAAAAATCAGGTTTGAGGGATTTGCTGCACTAGTTCACTATTTAGATGGCATGGGGTAAATTCACTTAATTATTTTTACTCCAAGTTCCTCACATGTAAAATGGAAATAACTAATGAATAGCTAAACAGAATAATCATAATAGGAATAAGCCCATCTTCATACTCCTGATGTTTATACACAAGTGTTCAATGATGCCTGGTAGAATAGTTGACAATAATATTCTCATTGGTTAGTTAATAAATACACAGCAAGTACTAATGTTGTGAGCTTTGGTGGATATAACAAATACAGAACGTAAGCTCCTTATAAGTGCAGGCATTTTTATAAGCCAAACAGCATGATGGCTTTCTCACTTAGAAGATAGAAAACGTCAACCCACTGCCTATCTTTCTGCTACAAAATGAAAATGGAATAAGCTGCAATTTCAGCATGGGGTTATGAAAGTGGAGCTTGGGAACAAGCATCCATGCCCCAAAGTACAAAGAAGGATAGATATGGCAGGATCTTTCTTACTCAGCAGAGGGGACTCTGAAAAGCAGGAGGGGCAGGCAGTGCCATTCAGAATTGCACTGTGCTCCTTCCTGCAGGCACTCCTGCCTACGAACCCAGACCCCCTCTGTCTTTCATGGGCCCTGGGAATGCCAGCCATGTCAGAAGGGCCAGGGAAGCATATGGAGGAAGAACAGCATGCTGACAGCTGAAGCACTGTTTTATAATAACACATAAAAAGTAGCAGCTATGCTAGTTAAAACAGGATTACTTTTAAATGTATGCATGGATACACACAGAGAGATGTGTCTTGAAAACTGGCATAGAGAGGCTGTCTGAAGAGGCAGACAGAGTCAGGAGTTTGCAAGCTCTTATCTGCAACACTAACACGCAGTAAGACTGAGTTAGGGAGGAGGCCAAGACTCACCACTTCACCTAACTATGGTCCTAACCACAAGGTGATACTCCTAACACACATTAGTTTTTCCAAGGGCTGGCCAAACACACCATGATTCTTTAATCGAAGGGTCCTGGTAAATCATTTTAAAGGGTATGCTAGGATTTTATGTTATCAAATATTTTTTTTATTTATTCCCAGAGCCTGGATCTCAGAGTGAAACTATGTGAGAATTCCTGAAACTGCTTTTATAATTTAGGCCCTCCACACAAACAGGTAGATGATCACAGGAAGGACAAGTAAGTCAAAAATGAAAGAGCATCAAACTCCCTACTAGAACAAAAAGCAAATCAAGAGAAAGGAATGTCATTATTTTCCTAAAATCTGATGATACATCATTAGCTGCTTTATATTTCATTGAGCCACATGAGGAACTCCACATAGATATTTGTAAAATCCAGGAAATTAACATGAACTTAGCATGTAATCTATATTTAAACCATACAACATTGAATCCGATCAAATTATAAATAAGCAGGTTCACAAACTAAAATCTGTACTCATTCACCAAAGAATAAATGATTGTAAGCACAAGATTTACCTGATTAGAAAGAGATCTTGTTAATATAATCTCCAGGCCTGCTTACATAGTCATCTACCTTTAGAGCTTCCTAATTGGCACAGCTCTGGTTGGCATTTGTTATAATGCTGTTTGGAGTATGGGTTCTCAGATGCATAAGGTAATACTTGAATACGATTATTCTCACTTAGCCACATTCAAGTACTAATGTGCTTGACTTGACATTTAGACCCTTGAGGACACTGGAGTCTATATATACAGTAAATCAAGAGTTGGAACTTGAAAGAAATTTCTAATTTTTATGTTGTTGTCATATGTGCCCAGGTATTTTCTCTGCATGCATGCCTGTGAACCAAATGCTTATACCATACCTGTGGAGGCCAGAAGACAGTATCAGCTTTCCTAAAACTGGAGCTACAGACAATTGTGATCCACCATATTGGTTCTAGGAATTGAATCTAGGTCTTCTAGAAGAGTAGTCAGCACTCTTAACCTTTGATCATTGAATGTAATCACTCCAGCCCTTCTGATTTTTTTTTAAACAAAAAGTTCTCCTTTTATAGATGAGAATACAGGGACCAAGAGAGAATAGAATCCCTAATGATCTACAGAGCAGAACAAATCCCAGAATGTTCTAGCACAAAAAGACAATTTTCCACAGCACCAAATCCTTTGCTTATTTTATTAATGACAAAATGCTCTCATCTGTCAAGAAAATCCTGAGACTTGGGTTTGGTCACATTCAATTGGATCCTATAAGGTTCAGACTGCTTATGTAAACCTACACTTCTTATTGCAAATGCCACAAGTCAGCTACTGGAAAGCAGGCTGTATATCAGTACATGTGCTTGATTCAGTACGTACTTGACATCAGTACAGACTGACGATTTCTTTGCTATAATGCTATATAATATTCTAGACAATTTTTATTTGTTTTGTTGATAGCATAGTGCTTGATGTTTGGCCATTTTGAAAATAGTAGATCCTATTATTTATTATTACTATTTGTTGGTAACATTGGATAACTTTAAAGAAAAATAACTATTTGCTTAGATTCCTCAATGAAAATCTCAGAAAAGATGGCTTTTCAGTGCGATTGATATAATTACTAATCTCCACAGTCACCATGATATATATACATATATATATGATATATATACATATATATATATACACATATATATGATATATATATATATACACACATATATGTATGTGTATATATATATATGGATATATATGTGTGTGTATATGTACATATATACATATATGTACATATATATACACATACACATATGTATATATATATATATGGAGGCTAGAGAAGAAGTGGAGTAGCATCTTGAGCAGGGCATGCCAAATGGGACAAATAATGGCATCTTCTGTGATTAGTCTATTCTTGGAAGGTGACCTTGCGGGAAACTGAAGATCCACCTTGAACTCTTCTCCATGAAAATAGTTGCACAAGCTTTTCATTTCCTAATAATGCCTTCAAGTATATCTCTCCCTTTCTGTCTCCTTTCCTCTCTCCTTTCCTCCATCTTTCTCTCCCTCCTCCTTCCCTCTGTTTCTGACTCTGTCTCTCTGTCTCTGTCTCTGTGTCTCTGTCTCTGTGTCTCTGTCTCTCTTTATCTGTCTCTGTCTCTGTCTCTCTGTCTCTGTCTCTCTGTCTCTGTCTCTCTGTCTCTCTGTCTCTCTGTCTCTCTGTCTCTCTCTCTCTGCTATGCCTAAAAATATATCTAGTGGAAATAATTATGCTTATTCTCACAGCTCATAAGAGTTTCCTACTCTATTTACTGAAATCCTGACATCAGAAGGCAGACCAAGGAAATCCCACTTTGAATGCTAACCCTATGATTCACTTACTGTGTGAGCTGTAAAATGAGTTAAGCATCTGCTTTATTGCTAGCCATATAAAACTCCTGTGCACACTGCAAATGAACTCAGCAGCATCAACTGGACAATGACAGGTGATGTTTTAAATTATTAGGTTTTTTTTTTCTTTTCACTGAAGTCACTTTAGCACTTCAGAAGGGGGCCTTTCACTCAATGGAGAGAAACCTGAGTTAACTGGTGTAATTTTTAAGTCATCCCAGTGATGGCCTAAAATAATATCCAGTTATCCTGTAGTTAGTGGCTCAAGACCTACCTTTTTGAACTTATACATAGTTTCAGAACTTCCTTTATATAGTTCTGAAAACAATAATATATTTACATGAATATGTAGATTTAAACAATGCAATAACATAGAATTGAAAAAGGGCATATAAAACTGCAGAAATGTATTATGGCACAGTCCGTGGACCTACAAGTTTGAAATCAACAGATCAAAAGAGTCTTGCTCTTTCTATCAGAGGACTTTAGGGAATAAATCTTTTCTCATATCTTCAAACTGTGACTGTTCACTGGCTAGCTTTGACTTTCCTTGGAGATTTGGTTTGAATATATCTCTCAGAGTGCATGTGTTAGGAACTCAATCTCCAAAATTAAGAGGTGTAAACTTTCAGAGGTGGTGCAGAAAGGCTCTGCTGGTTGTGCAAGGCTCAAGGCTTGGGGTTCCATTTCTTGTTCTCTCACCCTTGAGCCCTTGCTCTCTCTTGCCTGACTGCCTGTGGTGTGGAATGACAATGCACAAGGACACTTACCAGATGCTTTTCAGCTTCTCAGCCTTCAAAACTGTTCTGTTGTAGGTTTAGATTGACTGAGTTCCTTTTGGCATTAAGCAGGCCCATAACTACAACCACATTTGTTATATTCATTATATTCATTCACCTAATCATTCTTTTAAGTATTTTTATTTATTTGTAAGTATTTCACACATATATAGAGAGAAGTATTTCAGTATGTCAGTATTTATTTATCCCTCATCCTTCCCCTCTCCGACTTCTACTGTATCCAACTCCTACCATCCCATCTAATTTCATGTTCCTTCCCTTTCAGGACTCACAGAGTCCCACACGTACATAGGTATGGGTATGCTACTGAAGCATGGTCAACCAAAAATGCCCCATACCCTTAAAGAAAACTGACTCTCTCTACCCTAGTAGCTATCAGATGTTAATAGCTCCTCGGTTGGGAGCTCATGAACTGCTCCCCCATCTATGCTGCAATGTTGATTGGTTTAATTTTTGTAGGTCCTCTGCTGGATAAGCACACCTGATACAAGTTCATAAGTGCAACATGCTGGAGTACTCTATATGAAGTTGTGTCTCTGTTCATTCTCAACTACCTAAAAAAATTCTTTGATTGGTATTAATAAAAAAAAGATCTGATGGCCAATTAATTGGGTAGGAAGTATAAGGTGGACTTTATTGGAGGGAGAAAGGAACTCTGGGAAGAAAAAGAGAAAAGTCCTTTTTGCCAGGAGACATTAGAGAAGACAGGCATGATTACAGGCCTGGAGAGTTGAGTTAGCCACATGGCTGGATGGGGATAACTTATATGAGCTAATCGAGAGTATGACCAGTTAAGACCTAAACTTTGAAATATTAAAGGGTCTCTGTGGTTATATGGGGAACTAGCTGGTTAAGGAATAACTGACATCATGCTAATTTCAAGAATTAATTAATGTATACATAATATTTATAATTTATTTTATAGCAACAGCCCTGTCATACCCAAAAGACACAGTTTTCCCTAGACCTCCTTATCTCTAGCTTTTATGATAACTTTCTCCCTTCTTTTTCAATACTTCCTGAGCCTTGAGGAAAGGAGATATGATATAGATCCCCCATTTATGGCTGAGCACACTACACAGACACTTCTTCTCTATACTGTGACCAGATGTGAGTCTCTGCATTAACCTTGTCCACTGCACAGAGACTTCTCTGATGAGAACTGAGAGCTACACTAAATGATCCATTCTCTAGCAAACCAGTGGTTGAAGGTTACTCTTGAGAGCCAAGTCTAATGTCAAGCAATTGGATATGAGGGCGAACCAAAGACATGAGTGCTTGCCCTCAAGCAGGGCACTAGACCATAGATGTCTGCCCCTGACTAGAATGGAAGGCAGGGGCAAAGTCCCTGGAGTCTTTTGAATTTCACACAGTGGCAATTGCTAGGTTGTGCTCACAGCAGGTGCTCAATAAATAACTGGTGAGCCACAGGCCAGATGTACACAGCCAGCTTTGTTGCCTGGGTAGCTACTGATTTATGGCTCCATATGGTCACCCTTTGTAACCTTCCCAGTGCCTTCCTAGGCTAAGGCCACTGTCTTCTTTCTTTTTGTATCTTTTTCTCTATTCTTACAAGCACATGTTCTCATTTTCTTTATCTATCTCCTGAACATCCCAGCCCCAATGTAATGGAAAATGTGGGAGGAATTGGGTACAATTTACTTTTCCTCTGCATGTTAAGGCTTTCGTAGATTGACCTACCAGGATATTCCTATAGATGACATCCAAAGCTGAGACCATTCCTAATCACAATAACCATTGTCAGGAATGAGCTAGATAGTTACATAGGAGGTTAATGCAGGGGATATTCTAATTAAAAGAAATGAAGGAATCTAATACTGATCATCTGTCATTATGCTGTCATCCTTGCCAATGAAACAAGAGGTGTTTTGTGCCAAGAGTCTGGCTATCGCTTTTGAAAGAGAACTATTTATAATTAGAGTTGTGTTGAATATTTAAAAGTTGCAAAATTACCATGTCTCCAGGGGGAAATGTCTGTGAAACCATGCAAGGGCAAATCCAGAAAGATTTCTGATACATGAAGAGCTTCCAAGTTTGTATTAAACAAGGAAAATGGGCCATAGCAATTAAAAGCAACATGCATTTTTAGAAAGCTATTCTGCTAATTAATTGTCATCTCCCAAATGCTTCTAAGCCTATAGGATGATGATGAATGCCAGTGAGTGATTATTCAGTAAATTGAAATTGGAGAATTCATTTCTTACTTATAGGCTTTAGAGTATAGTTTAATATAAACTTTCTTCCATATCCAGTGACCATTTGTGTACAATATTATCTTAGGGTCTCAATTGTCGTAATGAAACCTCATGACCAAAAGCAACTTGGGGAGGGAAAGGTTTATTTCATCTTATGGACTGTAGTCCATAACCCAGATAAATCAGACCAGGAACCTGGAGACACGAAGTGACCTATACACCAGTATTCCTGGAGGAGTACTGATAATTGTCCTCTTCTTTATGACTTGTTCAGCCTGTTTTCTAATAGTACCCAGTGCCACCTCCCAGGGATGGAACCACTTACAGTGAATTGGGTCCTCCCACATCAATTATCAATCAAGAAAATGCACCAAAATTTTGCCCACAAGCAACTGTCGGGGACATTTTCTCAAATGATGTTCTCTCTTCCAAAATGATATTAGCGTATGTCAAGTTGACACCAAGATACCCAGAACAATCTCTAGCTAAATAAAAAAAAAAATAGAGAAAAACTTTGTGAGTCTTCAAAACAGCTAATATGAAGCCCATGAATCTTTAAGTACATGGAAAAACTCAAAACCATAGTTTCACCTTGTTTGCTATTATAGAATATATGTATAATGTAAGCAATATAGGCAAATGGATCCTCTGCCCATCATTATAGTTTTAAATACCAATGCAAGACAGGCACAGACTTTTATATTCCTATCTATTGCCTTCTCATTCAGATTATTTTAAAACATGTATGAGACAAAAAATGTTTTCTGCTCAATGTTTCAGTTTGTACCCTCTAAAACGTATAAACTCTGAAAACCTACAGGTCATGAAAATAATCATTATCATAGTTAAAATAATTGGCAATAATGTGTCTCAAGCCAGTGTAGTACCATATACCTATAATCCTACCACTCAGGAGGTTCGAAAAGAAAACTATCACAATTTCAAAGTCACTTTGGGCTATGTAACAAGACCCTATCTGAAACAACAATGATAATAATACTGTGGCTTTTTCTTTCCTTTAGTAGCCTTGAAACAGTAAAATAAATGGAATGAAGAGGTAGTGATGGGATAACCTATAGTATGAATAATTTTAGTGAACTCATCTAACTTCCTCTAAGACTGAGTTGCAGCAAAGGTAAGATGGCTAAATCACAAAGTGTGTAAGATACGCATAAGCTAAGCATAACATCAGTTATAGCTAAGAGTCAAACTAAAATTATGATCAGTACTGTTAAAAGTAGATTAAATTTCTTAGGAGAGGTACTCCAAAGAGTCACCGATGATGAACGTGCTTCCAAATCAATAAGAATTCTTTTAAAAGCCATGTGACTTGTTGTTAGCTTCTGAGACTCCAGTTAAAAAGATAGCACCTACTGGAAGGTTCTCTTTTGGTTCCCAAAATACTAAGCACTCATGCCAACACCTTCTTCTCTGTCGAGAATGTCTCACTGTACCATGGCCACCAAAAGCTGCAACTCTTCCAGGCCCAGTCTTAAATCCTATCATGACATTTTCCTGTGTAGCTTCACTATTTTTTAAACAAAGGCAATAATGTAATTACTAGCAACTCCTACCTTGATACCTCTGACCTTGATGCCATCTTTTGACTCTTCCTTTCATTTAATCTTCCCTCCCTCCTACTCTCAATAGCTAATCCTGCAATCTTTTCTCAGCACAGCTAAAGCATCATTCTCAGATAAAACCTTTCTTTAATCTCCTGTTATACACTCACTTATTACACTTCTAGGAGGAATCCAGGTTAGGCTGTTAAGTGTCTCTGGTCATAATGTTTTCATCAACCATTCAGCTTATAACCTTGCATTATGTGTGTGTTTAAAGGTCCCTTCTTTAATATATCTTATTGATTCATTAGCACTGAGATCATTGCCAGGAGCTCTATAACTCACTGCTGAGTGAAACAGATTCAGCACATATATTTTCTCCATATGGCACCCTATTGCGTTCCCTCACTTAGAAACACGAAGCAACAGTTCAGGACTATACTTTGGGGGTCATTTTAAACAGCAAAGTTGCCAATAAAAAAAGCACAAAAATGCAGAAAATGTGGCATAAAACAAGCCATAAAAATGGTACTTATCTGCTATCTGAGAGCTGATAAAAGGAGGCAGAGTACAGTCTTGCTCCATCTCAGCTGGAAATGTGCAGCTTGGGCAACTCCAACTCTTCATTGCTCTCTGTATTGCTGAGATCAGACATCAAAGTGCTGTGAATATTGATTTGAGGCTTGAGGTTTACAGATAAACTTTAGAGGGTAGATGAACCTCAAATACAGAATCCAAGAAGAAAGAGAAATAAGCTTGCTGTTAAAAGCATTATTCTTGGTAAATTATAAGCCTCATAAAAATAGTAGATTTGTCTCTTGTTCATTGTATCTCACTACACTCAACGCTTTGTAGGTATCCAATAGAATTTTCCTAGTTAATGAACATTTATAGTTTTGTGGCTCCAGTGAAGATGTATAATCTCAGTTATTAATCCCAATTTATACATAAGATATGAAAAGACAACAGGGTCTCATCAAGAACAGATTGAGTACACAAAAACAAAAGTGAGAAGAGCATGTGTTAAAATTAGGAAATTTGTAGATAGGGTAATGGGGATTGATAAAAAGGATGAGCTGAGTCTAGATGATAACTTGGGGCAGAAAGGCCATGTAAAACGCTAACAATCAGTGTAGTGGGTGACAAATCAAAGTACAGGTCTGAAAAGTGTTCTCTATTCTGAAATTGTACTTAGGACAGAGTAACTGCCAGAGAAGGGCAGCAGAATGAACAGATAAATAACCAAGTGGATGAATACACATATAGTTAAGGAAGCAGACCACTGAGCTGATCAAATCTAATCATCAAATTACAATAAGAATAAATGACTATGTCATAGAAATATCTTCAGGTCATGGTTATGGTAGGAGTGGGATTTGGGATAACAAATACTTTCACAGAACAACCCCAGGCAGAGGTCTTCAGTTATTCATTTCTAATGCAGCTCTGAGAAGGAGCTTTTCCTAAGGAGACATAAAGAGACATCTACTTACTCTACCAATAACAAACCAAAGAAATTATTTCACCAATATCTAGACTAGTGGAACAGTGAGTTTACTAAGCTACTTATAGAGGACAGTCAAGGGCTGCTTACCACCTGAAGACCCCTGCATGATAGAGACGCCCATCTCCCAGTGTGTGCCAATTCATAGGGGCATCCCTGGAGCCCCTTACAGAGCTTGCAAACACATCAGATGACCATAATGTCTCTCTCCCTCAGCAATTTGAGAAGGGGCTCAAATTGTCAATCTTAGAAATTCCAGGAGTTCCCCATGAGCTTCCTGGGATTTTTAACTTTTGTTTACTTCCTAAAGCTTGCAAGTTTCATTTACTTCCTTAATCACACACTCCTCAAGGATAGAGTGCTTCAGTTCAGAGAAAATAGCTGCCCAGGAGAAGCCTGGTCAAGCAAGATGCTGACATTCTCAACTCACCAGTAGAATCTAAAGTAAGGTAACAGTCCCTGCAAAGAATAAACACTAATAAGAGAATGAAAGGGAAGCAAAATCATCCCTGTAGCTGAGACATTCTAGCCAATGCTTAAACCCATACCCAGGGGTATCTGGTATTCACCTATACAGAGAGGGGGAGAGGAGGGAGGGAGAAAGAAAGGGAGAGAAGGGGACTGGAAGAAGAAAGGGGGAGAGAGGGAGAGAAACACACAGCCTAACATCTCTCATCTAGTCTAATTCCTTGATTTAGATCCAGCCAGCCATAAGTAGGGGAAGCCTGAAAGTCTACTTCTTGTAATTGAATTTCTAATGTGAAGGAGATGGGGTTGGGGTGGCAGTCCTGTGGTGAATCCCCAGGTTGTGAACTGTGCCTTCTCTACTCAGGGTAGTTACATTGTAAGGTAACTAGTTAGTGGTCAGAGTTTTGGCTAATTGGATGGTCTTAGACAATAGTACAGAGAATGCCAGCCAATAGAAATATTGTCACATCGTTGGACATGGGCCACTGGAACACAGTCCAGTCAGGAAAACCAGAAGGAAAGAAAGAATATACATCCTAAGAATTATGCTACCTAGGGGCAAGACAGCTAGACCTTTATACTTCAGTTCCTGCTAGTTTTGGTTGAAGACTGCTCCCTATGTGTAATTAATTGTCCACTGACAGTTTTCATCTGCTACTTGGGTGACTGAGTGCCACAAAGCTCAGAATACTGTCAGTATTGGCAACTGACTGGAAATCATGCCAATGTGGACAGATGCAGCAAGAGCAGGGGCATCCAAAGCTGGGCATCATCTAGCATTTCCTGCAGCACTCCTTTTGATACTTAAAGTCTGTAGGCTTCACTTAGAATCTTATATTCCTAGCAATGCTTACACTGGCAGGCATTTAAGATTTACCTTGAGTAGCTGAATAAATGGGTTTGAAGAGAACTGGGAAAATACAACTGGCAAGGTCTTGGCAGGAAAGGTAATGAAATATGATGATGTGCAAAAAGAAGAGAAGAAGCTAACAGCCCCTAGAAATTTCTAGAGGTTCACCACCAAAAGCAGCATAACGCATCACACAAATGAGTCATTTGCTGACTTTTGTTAGCACCCAAAAATCAAAATACTATGACAGCCTGAGACTAGATTGGGTGAGGGGTGTATGCTTACGTGAGTTCACGTGTTTGAATTCATGCTTGCCAAGGGATGCGTGCATATCCTGGGAGATAAAGGGAGAATTAATTTTGTTCCTGTTTTGTATTAGGTTTGACACCTTACTACAAGCCAGGGATCCTCCTTCTTTCTCTTGTCTTAAAGCACTATTCTTTGGATTCAATATTAAAGCCATGAATTGTCTCTGAGGACCAAAAGACTCCAAATGAAGGCTATTATTTTAATGAAGAAACAGTAGGACTCCATAAAGAATTCAGCTGATTATCTTGAACATAACCCAGGAGGTTTTTCTGTGATCTCAGGTTTCTCCCTAGCAGTGTTATTTTAGGGAAAAATCAGCATGTGTGACGTTAGATTTCCAGATTGAGTTAAGAGTGAGAAAAAGGTAGATTTAGCTCCTCAAGATGAGATTTGCCATTGTTTGTCTTTGGGACTGCTGGTGTTTATGGATAATCCCTACAGTGACATTCTTGACTTTGTCATTTACATAGGGACATGTATAGGGTATATTGAACGTATGTATCCAATTATGGAACCTCATGGATCATTTTGAATCTGGAAAGTTGTTTTGTTTTGATTCAGCTCTCATTCCAAACACTTTTTATTTATACTGTTTTTTGTTTTGGGTTTTTTTTTTTTGTTTTGTTTTTTGATTTTTGATTTTTTTTTTTTTTTTTTTTTTTTTTACTTTTCAAGGATCATCAGTATATTCAGAACTTATTTTATATACATTGTCCTGTGGATGCTAATTAAAAAATCAGCCTCTGTATTCTTTTGACTTTCATAGGAAATTAACATAATTGGGTTTTTCTTGCATTTTGAAACTTCACACCCTTTATAAAGGACACATTCATCTTGCATTGATCTTTCTCCCATTCCACATCCCTCAGTTCTTTGTGCCTAATAGGTATTCAATAAATAGGTATTCAATAATAGGTTGAAATAAATTCTTCACTCTTTCAGAGTGAAAAGATTGTATCTTTCAATTCCTTGTCTGCTTGAGGCTCTTAGTATTTCAAGGCAGTCAGCAAAGAAGAAGATCGTTTTTTTTTTACTAGTGTTTCTCACTGCTCTGACCTATAAGTCCTACGCCAGACTCAGTTTCCCTGGTTTTCGAAAGAGTTCTTACTAGGTGATCTGATAGTTACCCAACAAGTAGAAGAGCCTTCTGGATGAAGCATGCTACTTTGAATTTGAAAACACTTTCTCCCCAAGCCTTGCCCTTGGAGTGTAACTATTTACTTAAGATTTCTTAGGGTTAGAACACAGAGGATAATGCTGCAGCTACTGGCAGATAGGGAGATAAAAGAGATGCATAGGGATGTAGAGAGAGAGAAGAACCAGAGCAGCCATGCCCTCGCTGGGCACAGCATTTTCCAGCTGCTCATTGTGCTTGCTGGCCCCTCTTCTGCCCTTCCCAGAGGTCAGAAGATACCAATGAAAATCCTAATATTCTAATCACTCTATGTTTTTGGTGACTAGCCCAAACATGAAGCCATACAGGGACACCCAGTCTTTTCATAACATAAACTCTGGTATGATCACAAAGCATTCCGGATGAATAACAGAGTGTACTAAGTACTGTGCTTTCAATGTTGATTCCCTTCAAACTATGCTGAAATTTAACTGCCAATGTAATGGTACTAGGAGAGTAGCAAGGGCTGGAGAGATGAGACAACAGGTGAAAGCATTTGCCCTTTAGGATGAGGAACTAAAGGTGATCCCCAGAATCAAGAGGCAAGTGAACCGCAAAATTTTATAGTTTATCCAGTCTATGATAGTCTGTCAGAAGAGTTGAAAATGAACTCAAATACTCGAGAAATTCCAGCAGTTTTAGGATCCCTGTACCAGGAACTCAGGACAAGAACTAAATCCATTTCTTCTCTGCATTTACTTACTCTCTCTTATTGGAGGTTCCCTTTACCTCTCAGATGAGCTCCTTACGTCTGATCCAGCCTCAGGAGTCTTGTGAGGAACACAGCAGTGATGTAGGGTGATAGGATATATGGTGTGGTTCTTTCTGGTTTTGTATCTGTTTTGTTGTTTTGTTTTTGTTTTGTTTTCCCCTAGAAAGACAGGTAAGCAGGAGACTGGATGGAGGGTGTTCATGCCAATTCCAAGATCAAGACAAAAATGCCTGGAGGAGGGGAACAAGAGGCCATCAGCCCAGAATTAAAGACCAGTAGAAGAAGGAATACTAACCACAATTCACTAAGCTGCTTGAAATGAGAGCCTTCCTATCCAAATCTTGTAAGATACGAGAGCATTAAAGATTCCACTCTTCAGAGTACTTCAAAAGCCAAGTTTTCAGAAAGAACAAGCCTAAAGTTCAAGTTTAGAAAGAATGAAAAAGTGTAATGAACAGCTCTAATTAGCATTTTTCCTAGATGTATTATAAAGGAAAAATTAATGTGTAGATTTGTGTGAAATACAAGCCAATGTTGATTAACCCTCATGCACCTCCTCACCTCTACTAATACCTCTATCTTATTAAATGGGCCACAAGTATTCTGCTACTGGTAATTAGGTTCAGAGTGTGTGTCACAATTGTAATAGGTTATTGATTGCTTCTTAAAGAACTTCATAGCTCCTCAGGCTTTGAAACCACTAATGAATGCTAGAATTGATAAAGTTGAGTTTAATTACATACAGTATGTCTTGTTAGACATTAACCTTGCATTTATTCTGGTTTATTTTTTATGTTTTGAACAGCTGAATTTATATTTTGAACTTTCATAAAATAAATGTCTGCCCTAGCTGTACTTCATTCTTCAGAAGCCATGGGCATCCATGATAATTTTATTTGGAAAGAAAATAAGTATATTACTCTTTATGATTTACTATTTTATATAGTGGTAAACTTGTATTTGTGCCTGACTGAATATTGTTCAAGAAATGCAGGCTAAGCAGGCATACTCTGCTGGAAGGGGATTTCTTCTGTGTTCTCTGGGAACCCTAATGAAAAGTCCCCTGCTCACTTTGAAAAAAATTACACATTACATTCTCCCTATATGATACTAATGGATGCCTACCTGACCAGAAAAGCAGAGGCAAATCTTTTGGTGGATGACTGTTTCTAACCTCTTCCAAAGATCAGGAGGATTCCTGTTTGAAGGACAACAGAGGTCTCTTGAACAGGTCAGTGAACTAGATGTGTATCCCCAAGCAATATCTCAAATACTCACGAAGGAAAATACTACCAAACATAGCAATCACATTTCAAGGAGACCAGTTACTATTCTCAACTCTATACCATCTAGTTCTCCAATCCCAGATCAAGCTTTTTCCTTTTAGAGTTTCTGCACGCATGGGTGCACACACACACACACCCTTTTCTGTCCTCTACACTAAGTAATTTTAAGATCTCAAATATTTCCTCCTATTTTTGCAATGCTAGGGTTCTGCATATACAGGGCAAGCACTCTGTCAATTCTATTGCAGAATGAACAATGAATTATGACAACTCTGGAAAGTCAGGTTTCCTGGGGGCAGGAATGACTTCAACCTCAGGCCTCCTAATGGCAGTGATCACATTGTTCCTGCTCAGTGTAGGCACATGATTTGGAGCCTGGGAAAGCACTGAACACATATATATGGGCAAATGTAAAAACACCCCATGATTGCTGAGAACTTTACCAGCATAATTCTCATGACTGTACTTGTTCCAGTCTCCAACCCTCTTGGAGTGATATTTCCTAGGCCGAAGGGAAAAAGCAAAGAACTGGAAAAAATGTAATCAGAGTTTGCCTACAAAAGAATCAGCTTAATTAATGGAATTAGCCTATCTGAAGAAAGAATTAGACAATGGAAGAGAATTTGCTTCCATGGAAAATAAAGATTGGTCTGCAGAAGGGGAAAAGAATTGGTAGCACCGATCAGGCTTTCAAAAACAAGGTGGCTCATGCCATTCTGTTCATATAAAAGCATGTTAGCACCAGGAACAGCATCAGGGGACTGTCACCTTTTGGGGTGGGGCTGTTTTTTATTAGATATTTTCTTTATTTACATGTCATATGATATCTCCTTTCCTAGTTTCCCCTCCAAAAAGAAAAAAAGAAAAAAAAAAACCTGTTCCCTCCACCCTCCCTCTGCTTAATAACCCACCCTCTCCCACTTCCTAGCTCTGGCATTCCCCTACACTGAGGCATAGAACCTTCACAGGACCAAGAGCCTCTCCTCCCATTGAAACTGGATTAGGACATCTTCTGCTATACATATGCTACTGGAGCCAGGAGTCCCCCCCATGTATACTCTTTGGTTGGTGGTTTAGTCCCTGGGAGCTCTGAAGGTACTAGTTAGTTCATATTGTTGTTTGTCCTAAGGGGCTGCAAATCCTTCAGCTCCTTGGGTCCTTTCTCTAGCTCCTTCACTGGGGACCCTGGGCTCAGTCCAATGGATGGTTGTGAGCCTCTAATTCTGTATTAGTCAGGTACTGTCAGAGCCTCTCAGGAAACAAACTATGGAGCAGAGACTGAAGGAAGGACAATCCAGAGACTGCTCCACCTGGGAATCCTTCCCATATTCAGTCATCAAATCCAGACACTGGATGTGGATGCCAGCAAGTGCTGGCTGACAGGAGCCTGATATAGCTGTCTCCTGAGAGGCTCTGACAGTGCCCCACCTTTTCTTAAATACATCTCTACTGCCTGAACCTAGGCCCCTTGATAATATGGCCAAAGGTCCAAATTTGTTTAACTGGAAAGTTGCAGAGGACAGAGATTGCTATACGGCTACCAATGACAAAGGACTACAAATATGGCAAATGGGAAGTGGTGTTAAAAAATACCAAATCGGATGAGTGTTACACATGGATGTTTTTAGCACACCTGCTATGGTACCTGCAATGTAAGTTTAAAACTGCAGTCAATACGAATCTGTCCCTAGAGTTATCCACTGGGCCAATTCAACCGATCTTTCACTGAAGGCATGACCAAGCATTTGTTTACGTTTTGAAATATACAAAGAAAGAAAAAATGTTCTTATTGCTTAATAAAAAAAATGTAAATTCAAAAAACAGAAAGCATACAATGTCAGGCAGGCACATTAGTGCAATGCCTGCAACACAAGCATTTGGGAGCCTGAGGCAAGAGGATCATGAGTTAGAGACCAGACTGAGATACATAGAAAATTCTAGATCTAATCTTTTTTTTTAAAAAAAAAAATACAATTTAGTTAAAGCACACCATACAAATACGTTTGCACTGTATTTGAACTCTGAAATACTGAGTCCCAAAATAAAACAGGAAATAATTTCATTGGCTCCATAACACATTTTAATAGCTTTGTTTCACTGGAATGATTTTTACATTGAAAACTACTGTTAGAATTTTTAATTTTAAGTTGATTTAAAGCTGACTTTTAAATTCCAAACACTTTCATACTTTCTGAAGCCTTCTGGAGAGCAGGTTTTCCTCTCTGAAATTTTTACTGTTGTTGCCTGTGACACTCATTTATCAAACATTATTGTAATAACTCAGTTCTTTCCCTATTTCCTATGCCTTCTGTGAACCATAACTGTCTAGACTTTACCTTCCTGGAAGACAAACATCATACTTATTTGTTGTTGTTTGAGGGCCTCTACCAATGGCTTATAATCTTGTTGCCAATCGGCTCCCACTCAGTGCTTCCAGGCTATACCTGGGGACTCCTAAATGCTATGATCTAGAAAGCCACAACTTGCTCCTGCCTCATCTTGCCATCCTAGGAAATTCAGAGCCTCTCCGGAGTATAAAGAAATTCTCATGGAAATGGCTGGGCCATTCCTTCTCCATAATCCCCCCTTTAAAAGTCTTTATGGCCCCCAGGACAGCCACTGTGAACACCATCTCAGTAAATCAGTCAGCCAGAGATGTGCGGAGGGGAACTGCACACCAACAGGGCAGCAATTCAGTTATTCTCTGTTCTGCCCAGAAGCAAGAGGCACACTGAGTTTTGATGCAGAGAAAGGAACAGCAAGATAAAGCCTGGAGAGAAAACAATAGTTCTGGGGGAAGAAAAAAAAAAAACCTGCTGCATCTAAGTGGATGCCAACTGCATGACTTAGGATAAAAGTGTTTCAGAAGTAAACCTGCAACTTCAAAAGATGGACCTTAAGTTTCACAGACTTTTTCAGAACATCTGTTGCTCAGAGAGTAGATACTGGTCACTAGTAAAGATATTTCTTACACTGCCGCAATATGTTCTTCTCTTTGGTCTTTAAGAACTCTGGAATCCTCAGATATGGTGATGCATGCCTTTAATCCCAGCATTGGTGAGTCAGAGGCAGATGAAGTTTGAGGCTAGGCAAAGCTATCTCGTGAGGCACTGTCTAAGACAACAACAGCAACAAAACCCTCTGGAATCAAAGCTGATAAATTTAATTGTTAGAAAAAGATGACCTTTACTCTAAATATTTCCTTCTTCGAAGTAACAGGAAAGGGCAGAACCTGAAGCAGAGACACACTAAGGGGATACTTGGATAGAAAGGAATCTCACAACTTTTCCACTGTCCTTTTTTCTGAAAAGATGGGAGAATAAATTTCTTCTGTCAAAGTTGATCCATCTAATGCAAAACTCAAAAACATTTTTAAAAATTAAAATTAGGGAGAATGGTGGTTTAAAAGAGAATGGCCTCCATTGGCTCATGTGTACTTGAAGCCCAGGTATTGGAACTACTTGGGAAGGATTCGCAAGTGTGGCCCTGTCAGAGGAAATATGTCACTAGGGGTTGCAAAATTCCACTTTATTTCCAGTTAGCATTCTCTGTCTCTGTCTCTATCTCTCTCTGTCTGTCTGTCTCTCTCTCCATCTCTCTCTGTCTCTCTCTGTCTCTCTCTGTCTCTCTCTGTCTCTGTCTCTCTCTCTCTCTCTCTCTCTCTCTCTCTCTCTCTCTCTCTCTCTTTCTTCCTCTCCCTTCTTCTCCTTCTCCCTCTGTCTCTCTTTCTGTCTGTCTCTCTGTCTCTCTGTCTCTGTCTCCCTCTCTCTGTCTCTCTGTCTCTCTCTCTTTCTCCCTTTCCCTCTCTATCTCCCTCTCCCTCCCTCTCCATCTCCCTCTCCCTCTGTCTCTCTGTCTGTCTCTGTCTCTCTGTCTCTCTCTGTCTCTTTTTTTCTCTCTCTCCATCTCTTCTTAGGACTTGTAGATCAGATGTAAGCTCTCAGCTACTGCTCTAGTACCATGCCTGCCTGTTTGCTGCCAAACTGCCCACCATGATGGTCATGAACTCACTCTCTGAAACTGTAATCCAGCCCCAAATTAAATGCATTGTTTTATGAATTGCCTTGGTCAGATATCTCTTCACAGGATGAGAAAAGTAATTAAGGGAGTGAGCCAAAAAAGCATTTGTAGATGATCCCCTCTAGCCTCAAATACAAAATATGCTTTCGAATTTTGTTTGTTTGTTTGTTTATTTCCTTTAATTTCTTCCCTTCGTGTCCTTATGTGAGCTCCTTGGTCTTGTGTGAAAAGTTAATGATGTAACAAGGGTCCATATGTCATGTTGGAGACTGAGAAGCCATTAAGATAATAGAAATCTGGCCTGGGCATCTCGAAGCCATTTGTTCAAACACTTTATCAGTCTACAATTCTCATTTTGACACTGTAATATTCTTCTACTCCTACTGGACACAACCCTTTCATGGCTTCTTCACATTATGTAACTAATACCTTGAAACAATTTTTTCTTCTACTACCTTGCCCTTGTAATTCCCTAAAAAGCTTCTGGCTTCTTCCTCAATCTTCACTGAATTAATGAACTCTGAAAGCAAAGTCAAAAGCAGAGAATAGAAATAATTAACAAAGAACATGCTGTAGAAAGGAGGGAATTGTATCATATTACATGGCTAGATATTATGTATATCATGGCACTAATTTGTTGATGAAATATTTCTATACTAAAATCTTTCATAAAATAGAATACAACACTGTACTTTTCTCTAAGATAATGTCATACATTTACAGGTATGAAGAACAGATACTTTGCTTTCATATTTTGTTCCTGTCATGTCACATATAAAGAAGAGCATCGTGGTAGTGATAGTGAGAATGGGCCAAACCCAGAATTGTTCTGTCCATTCTCGTGATGCTCTTGGCCTTTTGTTGTTGTTGTTGTTGTTGTTATTGTTATTGTTATTGTTGTTGTTCCATTTAAAACATCTCTCATTCAACACTCAACCCAGGTCCACCATGTCCAGTAGTCTTTCTGTGTATTTTATCTTGCATACTCAACCTTACTTCCTCTTGTTGATTTGTTTTATTCATTGTTCCTTCTATGTAGGGGCAGGAATTCCCTCTAAAGAGCAAAGAATAACAGGAGAAAGAATACTTGATCGGATCTTTCAGAGAAACCTTAGTCCTAATGTAAGATAATCAATCAGACAGCAGGTGTGAAAGCCATTGAGGAGCGACTCCTCCTTCACAATCAGCAGTTTATAAAAATCAAGAAATAGAACATCAAATGTTTGATTACAGCACTGGAACAATGGCTCAGCAGTTTAGAGCACTGACTCTTCCAGAGGACCAGGGTTCAATTCCCAGCACCCATGTTGCAGCTCACAACTCTCTGTAACTCCTGTTCCAGGGGATCTGACTCCCTCACAGATCGAGGCAAAACACCAATGTATATTATTTATTTATTTATTTATTTATTTATTTTAAAAGGAAACTAGTCAAAGAGTGGGGTTTAAATCCTATCTCTGGCTCTGAGTGGACACTAAACTTTCTAAACCACCAATAGGGACAATAAGATTACTGCATAGCAAGGGGTTTGCTGATAAATATCAAAGACATTCCACTATGTTCCTTCCTTAAGAGCTAATCCAAATTGCCCTGTAAATCACTTAAACAGAAAATGCTCTATTCTAGGAACCATAACAAATATTATAAAATTTACTTAAACATGTAGGTCAGTGCATAGACCTTTTGGTTGTGTATTCTTGCCTTGTAAGAAGGTTTTACTCACAGGGGTCTTTTTAGTTATTATCCACTCTCAACAACCTTGAGAGGACCTCATGTTTTTCTGTAATAAACTACTAATTTCTTATGCTATGCTCTGTATGTGTGTGTATGTGTTCAAATTTCATTCAACAGAAATCATAAGGATCGGGAAGCCCCATCCTACCTCTCTCTCCCTGTCTCCCTCTCCCTCTCTCTCCCTCTCTC